>JAULKK010309865.1:0-12008 GCA_032355705.1 Rubia peregrina
CTTTTCTAATTACAACATGTGGATTTTTCAAGCTCCTCTTGCTACCGATCTGCCTTGATCAGACTCCCTCTGACCTCGATACTTGTCGATGATGGATCTCCTCCTCCCGAGGAATTAAGGCTTCCGATTCTGAACGAAGATCAATAGAGTATTGATCATGTTGGAACATAAACTGAACTCTTGGCTATTTTTGAAATCAATCTGCTCACATATTTTCTTTTCTCTTAAAATCGTATATAGCACGGTCACACGGTCCTCAATATATATTGTTCTGATTGCACCTTCTTCAGTATACTAGGCGCATTGAATTGTATCTCCATAGAATATTATGATAATAATCAAATCCCTTAGAGATAGAAATTCCTTAATCTAATTCCTTGAAGTAAGGAATTAAAATATCCCATCCATATCTTTTTCATAGTCCGAGAATATCATATCAATTCCATTCCATAAATATAGGAAGTGATATATTTTGTAATCAAATCACAACCGGATGAAATATATTCTCTCGGATTACTTATTCTCGCAAATAATTTCCTATTTGATGTTACAACACAACCTTCCGTAATTTCCACAAATTGCCAACACTTTAATTTCGGACCTTACACTATCCATTTTGATGCAAGAGAAATACCAAAGGATTTTAGCTTATATATTATCAAATTGGAGATGATTGTTCAACAATCTCCAAATGAAAAACAATACTCACTCAGTCCCAAAATTATTGGCCTATTTACTTTTTCATGATATTCAATGATCATGTTTGATCATTAATATCTCTAACTACATACAACAATTTCACATAAAAAGTTGCTATTTAGAAAATAGATCTTTAGATAAAGAGTAAAGTGTTAAAATGACCCTCACTTTAGGCTGAAAGTACCAATATAACCTTGCAATCTCAAAAAGTGCAAAGCAACCCTTGACTCCGCTGACTTTTTAGTCAACCATTTGATGGTCGGATTTTGTTGAAAGGACCAATTTACCCTTGAATTATAAAAACTAAAATATAGAAAAAGATGAACCCTACTTCTCTCATTTTTCTTCCTTTTTTTCTTCCCGTCGTCCCTTCTATCCAGCCGACTCCCCGATTTCACCATTTTTCCATCTCTATTTCTCTATTTCTCCATCTTCATTTCCCGATTCTTCATCTCCATTTCACCGACTCCATTTAACCACATTTCTTTTTTTGCCCTATTTTCCTTTCCCCAATTTTCTCCCTTTTCGTCCCCTTTTTCTTTCCCCTATTTCCCTCTTTTCCATCATGTATTTCAGACGAAGGTGAGCAGAGAAGTGGAGTGGTGGATCTTGATTTCTCAACGCTTGGCTGAGCGGTGCAGGAAATGGTGGCGGAGGTGGTGTGGGCCTCATAAAGAATTTGTTTTGGCAGCGGTGAGAAGGTGGGTGAAGCGAAAGCACTGGGAGGTGGGTGAGGTGGAGGAGATGGGTGAGGCACAGTGATAAGGCAACGGCGAGGCAGCACTGAGAGGTGGGTGAGGCAGAGGAGGTGGGTAAGGCAGTGGTCGGTGATAAGGTAGTGGTGAGCCAGCGTTGAGAGGCGCATGGAGGTGGGTGAGGTTGATAAGACAACAGTGAGGAGTTGGGTGATGCGGAGGCTAGGGTTTGTGAGACAGCATTGAGGAGGTGGGTGAGGTGGAGGCGAGGGTTTGTGAGGCAGCTTTGGGGGGTCATAGGTGAGGGTGGGAGGATGCGGGTTTACTGGGCCAATGACGGGTCTAGCTTGGTTGACAGCAAAGACGATGATGAGCGATGGTGGATGATTGCAGAGATGTGGAGGGATAGAAGGAGTTGGGGAGCAGCGGGAGGAATGGGGAGGGGTGGTGAAGTTTTTAGCGACAAAATTTGTTGGCGGGAGGCGGCAGTTTCCTGTAATAGTGGTGATAGTTTCTGGCGGCGGTGCAGCCGCGGTCCTGGCAGAACTGTAATAGTGAAGAAGAACACGGTGAAGGGTATTTTAAATATCATTTTAAAGCTTTTTTTAAGTAAGGGTATTTCTGTCATTTCATTTCTTGTCATTGCCGGAATTTCATGGTCAATGCCAGAATTAGGGATTTCGGTTATATCGGCACAAAGTTTTAAAAAGTTAGGGTTAGGTTGACACATACAATAATTAGTTATAGTTAAATTGACACTTTTTGAGATTGCAGGGTTATATTGACACTTTTAGCCTAAAGTTAGGGTTATAAATGTAGTTATCTCTAATATAAATCTAACAGTGTCTCACATGATAATTTTATTATATGTATTAAAGTTTATATTTAGGGTCAAAGTTTATCAAATTTAACTTTGAAAAAGAAAATAGGCCAATAATTATGCGACGAAGGGAGTAGTATTTTTGCCTGGGTGATTGAATTCAATACCTTGCTGAGAGAAGGCGCCCTGTTTTTCTTCGGCCTTAATTCAACGGTTATAAGCATATTAGAGGTCAATGTTGATGCAGCTGTTGAAGTTGTTCTAGCTTTTCGTACTTGTAACTTTCTTCTGATTCTCAAACTCTAAATGTGTGCATTTTTTGTTCTATTTCTGTTTTAAAATGTATCATTTTGGTTTCCATGTATATCGGGCCATCTCGAAATACTATTTTTTATTTCAATCAAAAGCTCATCATGGATGAGAAGGGGTTGTTTTAATGGATCCCCTAACCATTAGTAACCAAAATAGAGTCATTACAAAAGGTCAAATTGATTTACCAACCTATTAATCAAACGATAAATGCTATGATTTGATTTTGGGGGTTTGTAGTCTGTGTTTCCATTTCAGAATCCACCACCCCGTGTTAAATTCTGAATGGCTAGACAACCCACAACTCCCATAAATCCTCCAGATCGATCTAATCTCAAAGTTGAATAATTTTCTTCCGGAATTGAGGACAAAAAAGGCTTGCCTTAAGAGAAAGAGAAGATGTTGATATTGTCTTGGGTAGTCGAAATTAGTACTTTTCTGAAGTTTGTTTGAGAGTTTGGCTAGATAATCCACAGGGCGATTAGCTTCCCTGAATGTGTGAGCAAATTCGAAGCATCCTTCAAGTTTTTTGGTCATCATCTTCCTGACGAGGTGTATCAATCTCCATGGTGGCTTAGCTTCTGCCCTTAAAATGTCCACTGCTTATTTCGAGTCAGTTTCAATGATGGCCTTTGTGCCCCTGTAAGTAACCCATTTCATACCTGCGTGGATTGCTATTAGTTCAGCATGAAGAACATATAACTACTGATCATCAACAAAATCAGATATTGTATGCAATAAAGAACCAGATGAAGATCTGAAAACACAACCTATGCATGTTCCACATATGGTGAAGGAGGCATCACAATTTATTTTAATACCATATGTTGGAGGAATCCAGCTCACTAAGCTTATAGCCATCCTTGATATCTATTTTTCAGTGGTGGAATAATCCCATTTACAATGAATATATGATCATGTGATAAAAAATATAGATGATTATGAACAAAATACAAGGAAATGAGAGATTAATGACAGATTTCCAAATAACTTCAGCATTAAAATCTTTATTTTCATAGATATTTTTGTTCCTTGTCGTCCATAGTTTCCAAAAAATTGCCATTGGAAGATTGCAGATTAATGAAAGTCTTAATTTGGACAAGCCTGCTATAGTTCAGTAATGCTGCAACCTTGATGCTACAGAATTGAAAGACCAATTTTGGAAACTCATCAAACTATTGAATTTTTTCCAAACTTTGTCAGCCTCTGTGCATGCATTAAAAAAAATGTCCTACTGCATCTACATTCTCACATTTGGGGCATTTTGAAGCAAGATTAAAACCAATTCTCATAAGAATGTTATCAAATGGTAGGGCATTATTCAATAATTTCCAAACAAAATAGATATTTTGTTTGGAATTATTGAATTCCATACCTTTGATAACAATGATATGCTTGGTTTTGTTTTCCTAAGTGACAGTTAAGTAGATTTGATGGTGAAAGAACCGTTTTCATCAGGTTTCCAGATCATAATATCCTTGATATTTGTCAATTTAACTTCCATATCAATTTTTGACATCAAATCAGCGGGTAGGTAATCTGATAAAATAGAAAATAATACATGCTTACTAACCTGGAGGTCTTTAACTTGCAGGTATGGAAAAGGAGTTTGTACTTGTGGTGGACATAAGTTAAGGAGACAGCTAGAGCCCAGCCAGTTGGTTGTCCACAAGTTAGCTTGGCAATCACCTATGATAACCTGTAAATTCAATTCATAGAACCTATTATTGTCCTATATATTTCCCATTTTTCAGATGTTCTATAGCTCAAAGGTAATGACCACATGAAATTTGACCAAGGTGTTGTTCCTTGCTGCATTTTCCACTAGATTTTGATGGAAAATGAGTTAACCGAAAAGTTAAGTCCCTAATACCTATTCTATTTTCTTGTGTTGGATAACACATTCTTTCCCATGAAACCCAATGTCTCCTGCTCTTATCCCCTTTCTCCCCAGAAGAAATTACTCATTAAACTTTCAATTTTATTAATTGTGTGAGCTGTAGGAGCTGTAACAGACCACGAGTGTTGAGGAATAGCATTCAAAACATGTTTAACGAGGATTAACTTTCCCCCATGTGATAGCCAATTATTTTTCCAATTTTCTAACTTTCTAGCTACCTTATCAATTAATTCTGTGAACTTCATATTAAGTTTTCTACCTTTAAAATTTGTACACCTAAATATGACAGTGGATTTGTTCCCTGATTCATTCTAGTAATCCTATGAATCTCATCTTTCTTCCTCTTACTTAATTTTCCTGAGAAGAAAAAACTTTTTGTAAAATTCACCTTTTGATCTGTTGCCCTCTGATATATATCCATAAATTTCATTAGGCTCCTAAGTGTTTAGGATGTTCTTGAGATGAATATGACAGTGCCATCCGCAAATGAGAGCTGGGTTATGAGGTTAGTGTTTACAGGAGTTTTAAAAAGTTTTAAATTCCCTACCTGAAACTGTTTTCTTAAATTTAAGGTTAGCAATTCAGTAAATATATTTAAAAGAAAATGGGATAGGGGATCCCCTTGTTTCAATCCTCTTGTAGGTTTAAAAAAACCTTGTGGGATTTCATTGATCAAGGCAGAGAACCAAGCAGCATTTAGATTATTCATGATGATTTTAACAAAGTTACCATGAAAACATAATTTCAGCAATAAAGAGTTTAGTGAAGCCCAATAGACCCTATCAAAATCTTTCATCATATCCATCTTCAATATTAGGTTTAATGACTCATTTTTTCCTATCCAGAAGTCTTATGGCTTCTTTCATCATTAAGATATTGTCAATTATATCCCTACCTGTAATGAAGACTAATTGTTCTTCTGAAATGATGAATCCCGTTAGTGGGTTAAGCCTTTCTGCAACTACCTTGGCCAACACTTTTTTTGTAAAGTTAGATAAACTTATAGGTCTATATTCTGAAAAGGTAGTTGGTGTTTTATTCTTTGGTATAAGGGCTATGAAAGAGCTGCATACAGTTCTAGGGATTGGTACCCCTAGCTGAAATTCCCTAACTGCCTAAAACATATCACTATCAATTATATGTCATGCTTTTCTAAAGAATTAACCAATGAAACCATCTGGACCCGGAGCTGCTGTAGGATCTAGACTGAAAATGGCATTTTAAACTTCGCCTATTGTTACTTATTTAAGTAGTTCCTGATTCTGGGAAGGGGTTATTACAGTTTTTATTTCCTGTAGAAGGAACAAGAGGTTTACCTCGTCTATGTCTGAGTTTTCATCACTAACCAATTCTTTGGAAAAAAATTATAGCTGACTCTCATATTTCTTTTTTACCTTGAATCCATGAATTGCTTGAGTCCTTGATTTTTAGAATAGACAACCTTGATTTATTTTTTGATATGGCCTTATGAAAGTATTCTGAGTTATGGTCACCATCTTTTAGCCATTTTTCTTTTGTTCTCTGTTTTTCTTAAAAAAATGTTTTCCTCTAGTATTGATCTAGCTAGTATTGCTCTAGCCTTGTTCAATTCAATTTTATCAATAAATGAGTGTGTTCTATCATATATTTCCTCTCAGACTGCTACCTAAGCTTTAGATGTCTTAATATTGTCCCTGATGTTACCAAAAACATTTTTATTCCAGGATTTTATTTCAACTTTAAGTCTCTGTACTCTTAACTGTCCATGTGCCTCTATGGGTTGTAACCAACTGTCCTCTATGAGTTTTATGAAATCTTTTTTTTCAAAAACCACATTTCCTGGAACCTAAAGAGTCTAGGATAGGTGGTACTATCATTCATGATCTCTAGATAGAGGGGTGCATGATCAGAGGATGTTTAATTTAGGACTTGAACATTAGATTGGTTAAAATTATCCTGAAAGGTTTGGTTAGCCAATACCCTATCTAGCCTTTTAGATGTGGGTTTTACAGCCCTCAGGTTGTTCTAGGTGAAAGGATCACCTGAGGGGTTAATCTCACTTAATTTCAGATAATTTGTGAAGTTATTAAAATCCCATATGGTGTTCATAGCTGGACTATTAAAACCTAAGTATTCCTCTAAATTCCTAATAGCATTAAAATCACCTCCGAGAATTGTATTATACAGTTTTAATCTTTCAGAAGTAGATTGAGGAGAGGATATCACATAACATTAAACCTGTTATAACTCTGCTTGTCCCTAAGATTAATCAAAATAAAATTATCATGCTCTGAAACAAGTGTAACTGATACCATATGGGAATGAAAATCCAAATTTTCTGATATAATGTAATAAGGCAGTTCCTATAACATAGTTTCTTCTGATAACCAATTCTATTGTCTAATTTACCCTTAGGATCTATGATGGCCAAAAGATCAATTTTATGTTTAACTTACAATATTTAAGTCTCAGCTCTGATGTTCCAAGGCCTCTAACATTCCAAAACATTATATTAAGTAGCATGTTTACCATATTGAAGATTTTTTTTCATGGCTAAACTGGTACTTCTTTTGGGGAGTCTAGTCCTTATAAGCCTTTCCTCCTCAAATTCCTAGTCAGAGACTAAATCCCTCTCCTTCTCCTGACCCAGGCTAACGACATCATCCAGATAGTTGCTTTTTGATTCCACATTATCTGCAACAGTTTTAGTCTGCAAGGAGTGAATCTGCAAAGTAGGTATTAAGATGTTAGTAGTTAATCTATTTATATTCCAGTTCAAATGAGAGAGGTTAAACTTAAGAGCATTAGGTGTGTCTCTGAGTTTTGAGCAGAGGGTGTCATCAATGAAAGTGGCTGATGTGGTCTTTATCTTTGGTGATGAAGGAGCCGTTTTGTAGCCCTTGAATTTATCTTTGTTGTCTATGGAGTCTTCATGCTCCACTGATGATTCTTCTAGGTTTTAATTTCTGTGCTGCTGCAATAAGTGGAGAATTGGTGCTTCTGTCTCATCTCTGTCATGGTCATCTTGTTGAAGCACTTGAAACGTGTTGGAAACATAAGTAGGAGATGGGGGACTATGAAACAGAATCATCATTTTGATAATTTGATAGCTTATTTGGAGATGCTATTTTATTATCCTGCTTACTGTCAGAGCTGGCTTTTATGTTAACCTGGGACTGAGAATTCTTAGTTCAGATATGCTGGGAAAGGATCTTTCACCCATTGTTGTGTTTTCCCATCATTATTTAGTTCCCCTAAACTAGCAGATGAAATCTGATGGTCTATTTTTTCTATCACTCCATTTCCCATATTCGCTAGAGGTAATGCATTTTTTCCTTAGCTAACCCAACAACCTTAGGTAGACCTGCATCCTTAGATGAACCAGCATCATTATTTGCAACAGCCTTCCATTTTTTATGAGTCATTTTATCCCTTTGTTCTAGCTTAGAAGGAGGGTTAATGATATCTGCCTTGTTATGTTTAGGCAGTTTGTATCTAGTACTGTCTCTTAGGTTCCATTGTTTACAATTTTCCTTAGCATGTCCTAATTTATGACAATTTTTTTAATAAGCTGGGAAGTCTTCATACACTATATTATAGGACTTGTTATTCCCAATTAAACCTAAATGAATTTTGGAGGGCTTAGGGTTACAGACATCCATTTCGACACAGAGTCTAATAGTGGAAGGTCTAGCGAGATTCTTTGTGGGTGTATTAGTAAATAGAAGTTCTCCTAGACCCTTTCCAATATGTGTAAGAACAGTGGGATGAAAGAAATTTACCGGGGGGAATTCAACTGTGAGCCACACCGGAGCTAGGGAGGAATCTTCATCGTAGTCGAAGGCTTTCTTCCACGTGAGAATTCCCATTATGTTGCCTCCTAGCGACCACGTCCTCTTCAGCCAGCATCGATGGTAATCTTCCTCCACATCAAAATTAATTCGAACATGGCGACCATACATCGCTGCAATTTGAACTTCCCCTTTGGACCCTATGGGTTGGAATTGCTTTCTGATGTAGTCCATCGTTGGTCTGCCCTACTGAACTTTCCAATTAGGGCTTTAGCATACAGGATAGCCAGCATGTCGATTTTATTTTCTGGGTAGAGCACAACCACCTCCCCTTTGTAATTGAAATGTGGATGTAGGGTTATTGGATCAGAGGTGGCTTTGGTTGCATCGGAGTCTCAGCGAAGGTAGCTTTTGTGTTTGTCCATGGCGGAGCCGCCATGGCTAGCACATTTCCAGCGGTAGAAAAACCGTTATACAGTAGAAAGAGATGTTGCAAAGAGGGAGGGATTTTTAGAGAGAGAAAGTATTTATGTTGGATTTCGAGCAATTGTCCAAAATGGTACCCACTTTTAATCGAAATTCACAGTTTGGACAATTACTCGTTAGATTTCTGTATGTATATAGAGTTGCCCGATTGTTATACTGGTTGTGTCTGCTTTCATAATCATAAGGTATGGGAATGCAAGTTTTGATGTTTGCAATTGTGGTTGCATGATGAAGTTTCTGAGATGTCAACCATGGATAATAGAAGAAACACAAGGGAAGGAAGAAGAAGAAGAGGCGGCCACTAGAGTTACAACTATGATACCGTGAAAAAAGTATTTACCTTGCCTTCTCATTCAACTTGATACAAATATATGTAGAGTGTTTGGAGTTAACCTAAGGTTACTAATGTAATTAACAGATACGATTATCACAACTATATATCACAACTCTATATGCATAAGTAATTTAACATAAGTTACCGTTGGTATGATATAATGGCATAATTGTTGGAAATGGTCGCATGAATCAAATTCGTAGTTATGGTCACACATCTCTCACTTGTACAATTTAATGTTTTACATGCACATAAACCCATCAAAAATCTTATTTTCGTTCAAAAATTCACCAAGGATAATATGGTTATCGATGATTTTGATCCTTTCAAATTTTCTGTGAAGAATTTTCGGACGGGATGCCTAATCAAGAGATGTGAGAGTTCAGGCGATCTATTTCCATTCACCACATTTCAAGCCACTTCATTTTCATTCCATTCTACTTCTACCACACTACTTCTCCAAATATTTGGCATTCGCGACTTAATCATCTGGGCGATACAATTTTTAGCACTTTGCGTCGTAGCAATTTAATTAGTTGTAATAAGACTCAACACAATGTTTGTCATTCTTGTCTTCTGGGAAAATTAAACATCGCCCTTTTACAATTCTCCATCTTCTACTACTATGACATTTGATATCACTTCACAATGATTTATGGACATCTCTTACTATCAGTTCTACTTAAGCTACGCTCTATTTTTGGACATTTAGTAACTTTTTAAGGACTTTTACCATCTCTAGAAAGTCTCAAGCTTACAATATATTCTTATCTTTTAGAGCTTACATAGGACTCAATTTTAGTGAACAAAATGGCATGTCTTTTCATTTCTCATGGCCTCATATACATCTCTCCTTAATAAGGGAAAGCAGAACTAAAAATAAACTCTATCATTAAAATTGTTCGCACTTTGTTTGCTCATGTGTTGATAAAATATAAAAGGACTTTATTACTGGTGCACTGATATCAATCAATGACCCATCTCATCAATGATGAAGGTTACAATATATAGGATTTCAACAATCCAAAATCTAACGGTAATAGGATTCTAAGTCTATAAGGAAATTACTATCTATAACTAATTTTATAAGGAAACTAATTCTATTAGGTAACTAATTTTATAAGGTAACTACCATCTATAACCTTTCCTACAAGGAAAGGGTTTCTATTTCCTTAACACCCTCCCTCAAGTTGGAGCATGATGATCAAGAATGTCCAACTTGCGAAGAAAATTATGAAATTGCTAAGCATTAAAAAAAAATCTTTCAGCAGCGATGCGGGCTTGCTCAGCAACATCGAAACTGGAACCAAGAGTAGTTATTGGTGCAGATCAGTGACACACGATCGGCGGTACGGTAGGTAACACGGCGGCGCGTGGAAGATCGACGAGCGGCGCGTGAAAAATACGCACGGCGAATCTGGGTAGGTACGAACAACAAACGTTCACAGTAGCTGGAGAAGAAGCTGCGGCGACCATCGGCTGCGAAATAGGTAAATCAGGTAGGTAGAGGCACAGTGGCACGTAAAGTAGAGGCAGTGGCGGGTGAACGTCACTCGCCGGTAGATCGGAGTAGTACGGATCGCGGAAACCGTTGAGATGGTAGCGGCGATCGGTAAATATGGCAACCAGCAGGGCAGCCGACGACGGTGGCGGCGCGTGCTGTAACGCGAGGCTTGACGGCGGCGGTGGCTCTGGCGGAAGACGGCAGCAGATTCAGGTCTCAGAATTTTTAAGCTCTGATACCATGATAAAATATAAAAGACTTTATTACTGTTCACATCAATGACACATCTCATCAAAGATGATGGTTACAATATATAGGGCTACAAACACCAAAATTTAACGGTAATAAGATTCTAAGTTTATAAGGAAATTACCATCTATAACTAATTCGATATGGTAATTACCATCTATAACATTTCTCAAGAGAAAGGGTTTCTTATTTCCCTATCAAAGATTTAGTTTTCAAATAATAATTAGTTTCTCAATATCTTTTCTGCAACCAATGGCGGAGGAACAGGAGGGCTGGAGCTCCCGCCTATAATTATGCACTACCTGGCTTTTTTCTTCAAAATTATGGTTCAACCCCCTCAAAATATATTTAATTACCTTTTATCCCCACAAGAAATTTTAAAAATAATAATAATTTAAGTAAGTAATTATATGTCACATGTAATAAATCTGATGGTTCTCTTTATTTTTTATCCTCTCATTTTCTAACTTACCCATTTTCTCCACTCACAATCACAAAAAATTTTATTGTGTATTATTCTATTTTTTATTAATAATTTTCTAACTAACCCCATCACGGAAGTTTTCTGGCCCCGGCCCTATCTGCAACTAATTGGAAAATTTACTAAAATTTGAAAGTGTCACCACTCACCATTGTCAGACTCACCCTTCTTTAGCTCCATCTAAATAAGGAGGGGAATATGAACCTGCAATTCATAAAATAGATTGTTAAATTCTTTTAACTCTTTTAAAAAAAAAATAATCTTTCAAAATGCTGGGAAAACGCCGAGCGTCGATTACATTGAGTGAAATTGACATACAATCTAACTAACTTCTAGCAATAACTATCATATTGCAAAGATATCTAAATTACATATTAACTAGGCTGGTCGTCTGTACTATTACAGATAAAAGATTCAATAAAAAACATAACATCACATTCGGTGATATTAACTTGCTTCCCACGAAAATCATGACCACTTGACAAAGAGGAGCGTATCACGCTTAAATTAATATCACTAATTTAAATACGAGTTAAATAAGTTATGTGTAAAATGGATTCTAGATTAAATGAATAGTTTAAAAACACCGATTGTATAAAGGGTTGACCCTTCAAATTTTATAAACGAACAATTGTCCAAAATGGTACCCACTTTTAATCGAAATTCACAGTTTAGTACCCAAATTTTAAAAATGTGCCATTATGGTACCCGGATTTATATTTATGTTCCAGAATGATACCCAAACTGGTCGTAGCTGGTTT
>JAULKK010309875.1:0-12008 GCA_032355705.1 Rubia peregrina
GTTTCTAGGCCTATATTGGGCCTATCAAGGCCCAATTTCTTACTACTATATATATGGACCTATATCCCTTAGGGTTGACGTTTATGCTCACTTTTAGGTTTCAAGAGTGGGGAAGAGAGAGAAATAAGCTCTCCCTTCTCTCTAGAATCTTTCTTTCTTGGCTTTCTTTTATTTTCTTAGATCTATGGCATATTTCTGAATATATTCCATGGATCTATTTAGTAGAGAATAGATATTTTCTTGGGTTTGTATTTGTATTCATGAATTAATGCTTGTTTTGTAATATTCCTTAGATTTACCTATTTCTATGTGTTTGTGATTATTATGTCTGCTTGTTCTTCATTTTCTTGTTAATTGCATGAAAGTTACACTAAGATTGGCACACACCATAGCCTACTTTCATGTTGGTGCAATTATTGATATCCCCAGGGGAAGGAAACCTAGATGTACTTGGGGTAATGATAGTCTGAAACCGTGTGGGTGTGTGCACGTGGGTTGTCGAATCAACATTACGATCAACCATAAACTAGTCTTAGCCGGAAAATTGGCCCGAAGGTGTTATAGATAAAGATAGCGTTATAGCGAACTAGGGTTAGCTTTGCAACCCTAGATCCATCGATAAAGTGCTTCATCCCATTTTTCATTTTAGGCGTAGGGAGAAGCGTTCGTGGTGTAGTGCCCAGGACGTAATAGCACAGGGGAGATTCAGATTTGCATAGCAGGCTGGGCCGTTGTTGCACTCCCCTAATTAGGGAGGCGGTGCCGATGGAAGATTACAAGAGCATCATACGTGACAGGTATGGGGAAGTGTTGACCATTGACCACAACACGTGTCACAAACATTAGAATTGGCTTATAGTTCTTATATGTGATAGAATCAAGGATCGAAACAATATTATTCATGTTATGCAAATACTTTCCAAGTGTTAATTTATATAGTTAATTATTTGTTGAGTTGCATGTTAATAGTTGTTAGATAACCCCCATCCATCCCAATAAAAAACTTGTTTCGGCAACATTAGCTATTCCTAACACGTGATCGGATTGATGACCCGATTGCGGCTTTGTTTAGTTAAATTTTGAATCCCTAGAATCTCTTTGGACAATCCCGGTCTTGCCACTATCTACCCTATAGGTAGCGTAGTAGTAGGAACAAGAGCAGAATATAAATCTTATCTTTGATCCTTAAAACGCTCCCCTCTTGGTTTAATAGATCTCCCGTGAAAAAGGTTATTTATTAGCGACACCAGGAGGGGGAGGATCAAATTTTGGCGTCGTTGTCGGGGATGCTAGTTTAAAGGTTTAATTGTTAACTTGCATATCCTGTTAGTGAGTAGTTAGTGTTGTTTTTAATTTTTTTGTTTGCTTTAGTTGATTTTTGCTGTTGAACCTCGTTATAGTATTTCCGTTTACTTTAGACCTATTTGCTAGTGTTGTTTTTGGTTGGCTATTGTTTGATTCCTAGTTTTTAGTACACACCCGTACCACGGACTTAGGGATCTTGCAACACCGTCTGGGAGGCACAGGTAATCAGAGAGGAAGAAGGAGGAAGACTAGGACGGGAGTTCCACAAGAGCCAGTTATCGTTGAACAACAAGTAGTTACAGCAGAAGATAACCGCACTTTGAGGGAGTTGATGGCTCCAAATTTGGAGAATCAACCCTTGTGCATCCATTTTTCCTCTGTTGCCACCCAACGTCACATGTGGGCTCAAGAGTGGTATGATTCATTGTCTGCCAACTTTCCATGGGATGGCCGGGGAGGATAGAAAAAGCACATGTCACAGTTCTATCTCGTATGCACCAACAAAAAGCCTCCGGGAGTCTCAGAGAAGGACTACAACTTGAGATCGTTTCCCTTCTCACTTCAGGATGCGAACAAAGATTGACTCTACTACCTTCCGCCCGGATGCATCACCCCGTGAATAGCTATGAAGCACAGATTTCTCGAGAAGTATTTTCCGGCTTCAAAGTCTGTATGCCTCAGAAGTAACTCTCCAACATATCCCAAATGGTGAATGAATCCCTCTGCGAATATCAGGAAAGATTCAAGAGACTGTTAGCAAGTTCTCCGTACCACCAATTCAAAAAGGCGACTTGGTGTATTACTTCTTCAATGGACTTTCTAATAATTTCATAAGGATGGTGAATGCTAATGCGATGGTTCGATTACTAACAAGAGTCCAAAGGATTCCATGGCACTCTTTGAGGAGATGTCGAACGGTACAAGGCAATTTAGCACAAGGTCGAGGGTGAAAACATTGGATGATCCGTCTCAATTTCCCAAACTAGAAGAACAAGTCCAAGCTCTTGCTTCTATGATGAAGGAATTTATAAAGGAGAGGGTTCACCAAGTCAAAGTGTGTGGCATATGCAGTCTTGATCATCACACCGATGGTTTCCAACAAGTGGTAGAAGAGTTGGAGGAGGTTAAGGCATTAGACTTCAACGGTGGAAATATGCAAAAGTTTTGTTAGGGGAAACAACAACAAGGAATCTGAGCGAACCAAGGTGGTGAAAGGCAAGACCCCTACAAGAACACTTTTAACCCAAGGTACCGCGATCACCCCAACTTTCGTTGGCGCGAGCAAAATCAATTTCAAGGGTACAACTGAGGCGGACAAGCTCCATCTTAACCCTATCTAAGGGGTGAAGGGGCTTCCAAAAAAAATTCCTCACTCTACAAGTCGGATGAAGAATAAATATTAGAAGCAATTTCTCAATTGGCTAAGAAGCAAGATGTTTTTGTGGAGCGAACTAGGCGTGAGATTGAAGATCTCAGGACAAGGGCTTACTCAAGCATAAAAAATATTAAAATCCAAGAGCAGTGGGAACGTCTTGTATAACTTTCATGAGGCTGACTACACTTCTCCTGAAGCAACAAGAGTGGTGGGAACGTCTTGTATAATGCCTCATCCTAAAGACAAAGTTTGTAGACGTGAGAACCTTTAAGGAACTCTGGCTCTACAAACCAGTCCAAGTGCTCTTGCAGATGATTGGGCTTTGGGAATTAAATAAGGTGGCAGCCCCTACCTACACTAGGTATACCCTGGAATTCTTGTCCACTGTCTCGAAGGATACCAACATGCATAAAGTGAAGGCAGTGAGATTCCAACCGGGGGATATGTCTCACTCATTGACTCATCCGGAGATAGCCCAGATTTTTAGGTGGAAGTTCTACACACAGGTCAAGGGGTACAATGAGTCTGATGGTGGTTTTGATGTTCGCTCATTCTGGCCATCCATCACCCGACAACCGCGAGGGAGGGATAGCAAGAATATTAACATAGTGCATCCGGCGCTGAGATATGTGGCTAGGATTCTGAGTGTAGGGGTAGGTTGCTATGGGGAGGAAATGACTTGTACTGAGAGGGAATACAAGATACTGTGGTCTATCTTCATTGGAAGAGGTTGTCTTGATATGGTGGACGAGTTCATAAGCCACTGCATTGACCTTTCCAGAAACCGGACATGGAAAATAGCCATTGGAGGGGGGGTATGATATCACTCCTGGTTAAGTATTTTCACCTTTCGGTGAGTGACAAGATGAGGGTTAACCTGAATGCTTCCTACACTCTTACTCTCGCAGTCATCGACAAGGCGAAGATAATCAAGATAGAAGACGACATCGTCTACTGAGTGTATAAGGGACATGCTTTTATGAGGCTTCCCCAAGAGGATAAAACCACACTAGCCAAGGATTTCATATTGCATGATCTTATAATAAAGTCCAATGGATACTCTCGGGTGGTGTTGGGTGTCCCTTATGCGGAGGACGACCAACAGAAGGAGGATGGCCAGGTTCTGGAGCAGGCATCACGGTCTTTCCCTATCGACTACCAATTTTCTCAGCCGCCCCTAGATTTCCAGCAGTTTGTACCACCCCTGAGTTCTAGCATAGGGTACCTCCACCGGTATTTGAGCAGCCTCCAGTGGCACAACCCCCGTTTGAACAGACTCCAGTGCCACAACCCCCATTTGAACAAATATTTGGAGCACTGCCACCGTTCCAGGGCTAGATTCACATTTAGGAGGAGTCATACCATTCTACTGGGCATGGTGGTAGTGATGGTCCTCGGTACAACATATCTTTGCACTATAATGATTTTACAGAGTCTAGCAGGCACAACAGCCGCGGGCCCCCTCAGTTCTCCGAGTTGCACCGCCACAATGTATCCATTCCTTCACAGCATGGGGCACATTCACGATAGCATTCACAGTTTAGCCCATTCTGGAAGCATAACTATCAGAAGTTCCAGTCAGCATCATCATATCATATGTGGACTCAACCATAACGACAGGAATCAGAGTGGATGCACTCGTGGGGCGACACCATCTTCGGAGTTGGACATGATGTACATCGGCTTGGCACCCAACTAGACTACCATGAGTGGGAGACTCTTAAGAGATTTGATAGGGTGAATGATTATCTACACCACCTGAGGGCATATATGGAGACATTGCAGGACGATATGAGGGAGATCACCGATATGTTGAGGACATTTAGTATTGGATATGGCTACTACCACTAGGATCCGGATGGGCAGGGCAAGGAGCTAGACGTCGCATGCGGCACTAAGTATTCTTCGGTGTTTCCAATATTTCTTCTTACCTTGGTCACATGCATTGAGGACAATGCATGAACTAAGTGTGGGGAAGGGTTTTAACACCTTCATGGTGGTATTTCCTCTATTTATTTGTATTCAGCTTATGATTTGGATGATTACTGTGTTGATGACAGTTTTCCCTTGTTGTTTCTTTCCCTCATTTATATTCTCGAATTTCGGTTGTTTGTTTTTAGGTGTTACGACACCTCTTTGTAGTTTGTTTCGGGGGGATGTTTTTGGGAATAACTTTTGGTGGTGTTATATTTTATTTTCATTATCTTCATGTAGTCTGAAGCCCACCTTTGGGGCATTTTGTGCTACATAATTTTTTTTTAAAATATGAAATTTAAAAAATATATATATACCCAGACAAGTTTGAAACCCCGAAAGGGAAACTAGGGAAAAAATGGGAAGAAGCCCGGATAGGTCGAAAGACCTAGGAAAAATGAGAGGCTAGGCCCAGCAAAGTTGGCAAACTTAGGCAAAAATGAGAGGCCGTGGGGAAAAAGTTCAGATGGTGAGCACAACATGTGTGAATGCTAAGATGAAAACTCGAAGGGCTCTTGGGCAAAATGAGAGAAATTGGAAACTAAAAAAGTTTGAACATCTTTAGGCCATCTTGGCAGTTTCTTCATCAACATCTCTTGGATTGTCTTTGGTAGCTTCTTCGGCAGAGTAAGCCAGTTTAACAATTATCATTTTATTTTACCTTTTTCTTCATTTGATAGATTTTGGGTGGTTAGGTTACTTTAGCATGTTCGAGGAGAGTGAGAGTTGTGACATTCTTACATTTTTAGGGGAACTAGGGTAGCTTTAGAATAATTTGAAAGCATCAGATAACTTTTCTTTGCATACTACATTCCTTTTGAATCTTTTCTCATTTTTGTTAAGTCAAGTAAAAGTTTAAGTGTGGGGGGATTGATGTGCACGATTAAGCATGCGTTAACCGATACATTTGACACATTTATTATCATGTTTTGTTTGGTTGATTGCTAGTTTTAGATAGGTTTACACGACAAAGAGTTTAGACACCATTATTGGTTTTCTTGTCTAAATCCAAAGTTTTGTAGACTTAATTGAATCTAATAGACATTTTGTATTCACGAGCACCTAGATTTTCCTTTGTGAGCTTACAAGTAGGTTGCTCCTGAGTATTTTTATATCATTTTATAGAAAGCCATCAGCGAGGATGGTAGAAGACATTGAAGGCCATTCGCGAGGATGATAATAGATAGAAGACCACAGACTTAAAGAATGGTAGTAGATGGAATTGAGCTGGAAATGGCGGAATAAAAGTTTTAAAGGCCAAGAAAGAAAGACGGCATCAACTAGCCAAATCAGCCACCCAGCTGACCGGCCGACACAAGGTTGGCTCGAAACCAGCACAACATGAGGCTCCCTGCCCAGCACGACCCGTGTCAAGGGTGGCTAGCTTGACTCGTGCCGGCCAACACAGTCCATGCTAGAGCACCTCAACACTGGCCATGTTGGTTCGTGCAGGCTGCGCTGTCCATGTCCCAAAATCCACTCCTAAGGCTAAGTATGGGAGCGGACCTCGCAGTTTCTCCCGATCCGTGTCGTTTCAAATTCCAAAAGTGCAGACCAGCCCACGGGATATGAAAAATGACATGGACCACACCGTTCGACTGAGCAAAAAGTCCTTCCAGACGCCGAGCTGCAGTAAACGACACTGGGCACTCAAATTAGAAGTTTAAGACACGACACCAGCCAACACCGTTTTCCACAGGCCGCACTCGTTGCGGCTGCTAGTGTTTCTAGGTCTCTTTTGGGCCTATTTCAAGGCCCAATTCCTTACGAATATATATATATATATATGGATCTACATCTACTAGGGTTGAAGTTTATGCTTTTTTAAGTTCAAAAGTAGGGTAGAGAGAGAAAGGATCTTTTCATTCTCTCTAGAATCTTTCCTCCTTCTCCTTCATTTATTTTCTTAGATATATGGCATATTTCTCAATAATTTTCATGGATCTATTTAGTAAAGAGTAGATATTTTTTGGGGTTGTATTTGTATTCAAGATTTAATGCTTGTTTTGTGAGATTCCTTAGATTTACCTATTTCTATGTGTTTATGATTATTATATTGGCCCGAAGGTGTTACATATAGAAATAATGTTAATAGCAAACTAGGGATGACTTTGCAACCCTAGAGCCATCAATAAGGAGTTTCACCCCCTTTGCCTTTTTAGGCTTGGAGAAGCGTTCGCAGTGTAGTGCCAGGGACGTAATAGCACAAGGGAGATTGAGATATGCACAGCAGGCAGGGCCGTTGTTAAACTTTCCTAATTACGGAGGCTATGCCGACGGAAGATTACAAGGGCATCCTACATGACAGGTATGGGGAAGTTTTAACCATCGACCACACCAAGTGTCACAAACACTAGAATAGGCTTGTAGTTCTTATATGTGATGGAATCAAGGATCGAAACAACATTATTCATGTTATGAAATATTCCCCAAGTGTTAGTTTATATAGTTAATTATCTATTGAGATGCATGCTAGTAGTTGTTAGATAAAACCTCCCCAAAAACGCATTTTTACAACATTAGCTATTCCTAACACGCTATCGGATTGACGACCCGATTGTTTCTTTGTTTTGTTAAATTTTGGATCCCTAGCATCTCTGTGGACGATCCCTATTTTTCCACTATCTACCCTATAGGTAGCATAGTAGTAGGAACGAGAGCAGAATATATATCTTATCTTTGATCCTTAAAATGCCCCCTCTCTATTTAGTAGATTTCCAGTGAAAAAGGTTATTTATTAGCGACACCAGGAGGGTGCAGGTCAAAGAATGAGAGGTTTCAGAAGGTGGAGTACACAGGTGGAGGAAGTCTTTGGTTGGGGACGAAGGTGGAGGGTGGTGACGGTGGAGGCGAGACGACAACGACGGTGGGTGTGACAGAGGGATAAAGTCGGGAGCGGGAAAGGTAAAGGAGAATGGGAAGTGGAAGGGAAAAGGGAAAATGAAATAATAAAAAAAGAAAAGGAAAAAGGAAAAGGAGAGAAGAAAAAGCAAAAATAAGAAATGTTTATTTTGTCCTTAAAATTGACGTTTGAACGAACTTGACTTTTTTATGGGAAGAAGCATCACGACTCAACAATGATTTTAGTTGAGGGGCTGGGGCCAAAAGGATTTTTTTAATAAAAAAATAAGGGCCAAAACTGAACGACAGATGGAGTTCAGAGGCCTCCCAAGTCGTTCGCCCTATATTAAATGTTGTACGCTTGACATTATAATCAGTTGGATTCTTTGTATTTATTGTTTTCTAATGCATGAATTAACTAGGATGTACAACATTGTTAATTCTAAAATTCTAAAATAATTTATTAACACTGACTATGTGGAGTAGAGAAATGCAAGAAACAATGTTTCAATCGTACAAGACTCGAGTAGGAGTGGAGTGACAAATTCTAAGGTTCAACCTACTCTTTAATTGATGATTAAAGATGTGGGAACTCAATGATGGTCAACCAATTCAATTTTGAGATAATCCAATTCAAGTTTGAAATGGGGAACTTGAACCTATCAAAGTCAACACCTCGAAAATAGGTCTTCTTCGAGTTACTAAGTTTCAAATAGAATAAGAAAATTCTCAAGAGTTGACTTGAATTTTGTTGAATGAACTTCTAGAATTTGAAATTAAACTGTTCCTAATTTCGATATCGGAAGTGGTAAGAATTTGCAGTTTTCTTATTAAACGACGTTTATCTAAATATTCAATTGTGGTTCTTCAACGACCTTCGTTATTTTCAACATGATATATACGTCCGTACAATGGCTTCTCGAAACCATCATTCGGTCTTCTTTGTTTTTGAACAAAGGTTCCTATGTTGCAACCACAAACAGATAGCGAGTTCAAAGTGAAATCTAGAAAATGCCATGCAATGGAACTGTAAATGGTTATTCCTCCACTAATATATGAATCCATACTATAAGAACATACCTATCATTCTACTGAATTTTTTGTAGCCGGAAAACTTATGGTTGTAAGAACCAAAGTTCGATTTAAATAAATAATGAGTATGAAAAATAAAATATCAGAATTAAGTAAATAAAAAAAGGAAAATATTTTTTACCGATTGATGTGTTTGATTGAATCGATGCAGAGGAAAGATTATGATTTTTGTCCTTAATTCTGGAAATGCTTCGCAGTGCGTGACGGTTCGATGGTGTTTCAAATTCCAGGCTACAACTACTACACTTTTATACTCTGCACAACTCAGTAGCAGAAACTGGTGAACCAATTTGGTGCCTTACTCTCGGACTCGATGAAAGAATACGCGAAGAACACGAAGAAAGAAAATAACAAGAAGAACAGAGGAAGGAGACGAGAGGAGGTTCTGTTGTTTTTTCCCTTTTAGAATGAGGGTAGAGGCAGCCTTTTATTGGCAGAAGGGCACTAATGGCCAGGAGTCATTCGTAGAGTAATCCATGCCTCTTCAATTCCGAAGGGAGGATTCCACGCCCTGTAATGAAAATGGAGGAAGACCAGGAGAGATTTACGCCTATGCTATTAGGAGGGTTGATCAGTTCAAAAATCAAAGTCCAAAATGACCTACCCAAACCAAGAACCCAAACTCCAAACCATCCGATCCTGATCCGATCCAAACCAAACTGAACGGTATGCGTGTGGTCCTGAGTCAAGGTCTCCTAAACTTACTAGTTGATATTCCTAGTGTTTTCATACTAGCCTTTATACTAGACATATTTCCTTCCCATTTCCAGTGTGGTATTTCTAACATACCACAAACCATTACTCTTTAAGTAATCAATTTTGAGTCCTCATTTCTCATTCAAACAAAATACAAATTTAATGTATGAGTATAATACGATATAGTACTTACGGAGATGAAGCCAATGCTCTCTTATTACGGCGCAAATGGTGGCCGGAGTCCACCGGAATCGATCTTTCCCGGAATTTTCCCCCAACAATCTCCCACATGAATATAAATGACTCTTATTACACATGCTTGTTCTATACAGGTAGACTTTTGAGAGTAAGAGGAAAGAATTAGTGTATTTGTAATGGTAGTATTTCTCAGCCTTGAACCACCCATGGTGAATAGTTATCAAATTTACTTAACCAGGTAGTGAACATGATGTCTTGAACCACCGGGCTATTGTGTAAATTTGAACAATAACTATCACAAAGTTTCATCTTCTCACAAAACTTTGACTGTGTTCATTTTGGCCTTGAACATCCTTGGTTATTCATATGTTAACTTGAAGAATTCATCCTCTTTATTCTCCTATAAATGTCCCATTTCACACTCATAAGGGGATTGACCATAAAAGGTATCGTTTCATACCCCACTTTTATTCAAAACTACAGAATCATTAAAAGCCAAGCTTAACCTTAACTTTTATAAGTAGCACTTTTTTCTGTCACTATAGGATCTGGGAAGAGATTGAAATCTCAAAGTGCTTTCATTGATTCAACTTTATTTTGTTTGACCCTTGAACCTATTTCTTAGGATCTACAGCCATAGGCTTTAAACCATTCCTCTAGATGACTTAACAACTTGATCTTGTGATAGAATTTTAGTAAATGGATCCGCTAGTTTGTCATACGATTTTATGTAATCTATTGAGACTACACTTGTTGAGATAAGTTGTCTTATGGTTTTGTGTCATTTTCTAATGTGGCGAGATTTACCATTGTATATGGAACTCAGTGCCCCAAGTATAGACGATTGACTATCACTTTGTACACTTAATGTTGGCACTGGTTATTCCCATAGTGTAATATACTCCATAAAGTTCTGAAGCCATTCTACTTCTTCAGCTGCTTTATCTAAAGCAGTGAACTCAGATTCCATTGTGGATATGGTAAACAACGTATGTTTTGAGGATTTCGATGATACTGCTGCACCACCAAGCATAAATACATACCCACTTGTGGATTTTTCTTTTTTGAATCTGATATCCAGTTAACATCGCTTTAACCTTCCAGAATGGCTGGATATTGTCCATAGTGCAACCCATAACTTCGAGTATGTCTCAAATAGTTCAAAACTATAGCTACCCCTTTCAATGACTATGTCCTGGATTTCTTATATAACGACTCAATACGTTAACAATGTTTGTTGAATCGGGTCTTATACAATTTGTCAAATACACAATACTCTCGATCACTCGGGCAAATTCCAATTGTAATATCCCATTACCTGAGTTTTTCATCATCTTGAGATGAGGGTCCTCAAGACTTTTAGCTATCCCACTGAAATAGTTCTTGAATCTATCAATTACTTTCTCGGCGTAATGTTCATGTGACAAGACTATTCCTTTAAAGCGTCTAAATATTTTTATCCCTAAGATCACATCTGTCATTCCCAAGTCTTTCATGTCAAATTCTTGGTTTGTTTGATCATGTCTTTATTACTACCTATGATGAACATATTATCTACATATAGGCACAACAAAATGTATCCATTTGGAATATCTTTGACATGGATGCATTTGTCACATTCGTTTATTTTGAAACCATTTGACATCAAACATTGTTAAAATTTTCATGCCACTGTTTATTTACTTGTTTCAACCCACATAGGACTTGACAAGTCTACACACTTTGTGTTCTTGTCCCAGGATGACATAACCTTGAGGTTGTTTCATATAAATTTCCTCTTCAAGCTATCCATTTACAAAAGATGTTTTACATCTATTTGATGTATTTTTGGATTTCGTAAAGCCGCAATTGCTATTAGAATTATAATTGAAGTTATTCTTGTAACCAGAGAATAGGTGTCAAGGAAACCCATGCCTTATTTTTTCCTAAATCCTTGCACCACAAGCCTAGCCTTGTACTTATATATTTAGTCACCTGTTTTACATTTTCTGTTGAAAATCCACTTGCACCCCAGAGATTTTGAACCTGATGGCAAATCCGTTAACTCCCATTTATGGTTTTACATAATGAAGTCAATTTCATTGTTCACCCTTCCTTCCACAAAGGTGCATCCTGTGTAGACATGGCTTCCTTAAATATTCTAGGATAATTTTCTAATGGATAAGACATTTCAAAATCAGGACCAAATGATTTCTCCTTTCTAACCCTCTCGCTACGTGTAGGTTCATCATTGCCCTTTTCCGTTTATTGACCAAAAGTACTTGTTTCTCCTTCTTCACAGGCCTATTTATGACTTATTCTGTCTTTATATGGGAACACGTTTTTGAAGAAGGAAGCATTTCTTGATTCCATTACTCCCTCCGTACCAGCTCAAATTGCACAACAATCATTATTACGCTCTTCGAGAAACATGTTTGACCGTTAATATCTTTATCTACGTACAATAACGACAAATAAAAAGTTGATATTTGGAAACTACTTGTTACGACGAATTGAATAATATCATATATGATAATATTATTATTTA
>JAULKK010309886.1:0-12007 GCA_032355705.1 Rubia peregrina
GTTAAATGCTTCAGAAAATACATGCAGTTGACGTCACATCACAATGCAAAGTCGCAGCCTATTTTTCCAATGTCAAAAATTTGATTGAAACACGTGAGATGTCGTTGATCATACATACTGGGAAAGGTAAATACTGTGGGTACCACTCAATTTCTGGGAGGCTATTTCCAATGGAATCTGAATTGTCTATCCTCGATTCTGGTCACTAAGTCGACAAGACCGTAGGATGGCCGATTTGTTTACGATGTCGGGTGTAAATGATTCTAGGCCCATTAGAACAACCATCCCAATGGTTGTGAGAAAAAGAGATTGGACATTAGTGGGTGTAGATTACATCATCCGATTTCGATGAAGCGTGCCGTCAGGACTAACACGTATTCGACATTCGGGCGACGTTGCACATATATATTGGTTTGTTAGCCCAAAATGAATTTATGTGAGACCAAAAGCTAGTCCTAAGATAAATAGTATGGATAGAGTATTGTGGGGTACAATTAATTATAACTATTTGGGAAAAAATGTTTTTATTTACTATGACTATGTCGGGTTTTTCAATTATGCCTAATTGAACATGTGTTGGTCAACCACGTGCTTGTGTAAGATGCTTGACTAATAATTGGATGAAAATGATTGCCTTGCATATACAAGTAGAGATGTTATTTTGACTTATGATGGGGTAGCGCTAGGAAATTGACTCCTATAATGAAAACATGAAGTAATTGCTTAAAATGGATAAAATAAGGCACCGAATGAAGGAGGCTATGAATAGGCACAACCAATATTAACAATCAGAAGTGTAATAATAAATCGTACCCTCACACGTGTAATAATGTTGTTAGTTCGTGGGGTTTATAGTAAAACACTTTGTGATGAATAACCCTGCTACATGTAGGACTTGTGTGAGAATGGCTATCATCTCTTGCCTTAAAAAATATTATAATCACAACGGTGTATTGAAATAAAATTAAACCTTAAACCATTCTTTAATTGAAAGAGTCGATTACGTTAGGCCCAGAAGAACATCGGTTACTATACTTGGTTCCAACAATCTTAGAAGTGGAACTAGCCAGTGTCTAATCTACACTAGTCAAATCTCGCATGCTATTACTGCATTCAAACAGGAAAACTTATTTAGCTTAAACACATGATTTAGTGATGGTAAGAACAAGAATAGCCAACACAATCACCAACCTTTAGCATGCTTGGCCCTTGAACAAGTTATTTTCAAACCCTCATCCATGTAGACAACTCACTTCTTCAGGTTAACTGTTCGTGGCCATATAAGGAAACGAGTTTGTAATCGCTACATCATCGGAGGCTATGGCCTCGAAAAATATCGGTACCGAATGTACATGAGTTTAACAATAATAACTGTCCAAATGTTCCTTGTTCAAACCCTAACACACGTATTACTGTTATAAATAGTAGGTTGAAACCCAAGGCTACGCTATGTACTTAATAAAATTTGTTTGTTTTGGTCCTCACGGTAGATTTTTAAAAATGAATAAAAACCTAAAATGCGAAGTCGCATGATGCCTCATTTTTAGCGAGTGGATGGCGGATAGTTGCGATGTTATTTATTTAAGGGAAATGGCCCATTAGGTCTATGGACAGGCCCATGACATGACAATGAACATTGACATCACCAACATTGTGTGGTTTATAGCATATCCCGAGGTTAGAATGGAGTAGTTGCGACATCATACATTCATATGGAACAGGCCTATTGGGCCATTTTTACCCAAAGTTAGACCTAATTTTACAAGGGAACGATATGTCGCATGACACATGTGACATCGCAGAACTGGAGGAAGAATAGCTATATGCGCTATACTTGGTAAAAAATCCCATTTTTTGAAACACATTTATTGCATGTAATAGCGTCTTCCACCTTCAAAGTCTCCAAAGTTCTTCATGAATAAATCTATTCCCGTCCAACAACTCAACAAACAAACACATCCAAATCCACCCCAACATATTCACAAAGGGAGAAACTTAGAGATAAACATGAGGCCATAATGGGTGGGGATTCCATGACTAGAAATAGTGGTAAGTTTCCATCTCCAAAACTTGATGATCCTTATATCAATGTGGCTATATCTCTTGGGATGTATTATTGAATGAGTGTTTGTTATTTCTATGTGCCATACTTTTATTGAATTTCTTGTACATTGTGAACTATAAATACATGTAGGGTGTTATGGTTTCTTTAAAGATGTCATTTTTCTAAGTGTATATAGTCTACAACATGATTCAACTTCTTCATGTATGTGATTTCATATGGAAATAACATTAAATTATTCAATTCCACCATTTCCTTTTGGTTAAGATTATTCTCATGACATCATTGTTAAGGTGTACTTGTTAACCTCGATAAAAGGAAACGACCCAAAGAAGGGGGATTTGAATGCCTCAAAAATACATAGGCAAAGTCGAGGTAGGGAAATATGCAAGAAATTGATTGACATGGTGGAAAAAATATCAAGAAATGTCCTATGACGTTCGATCACATCGGGAATGCTATAGGCGAGGAAAGACATTGGTGGTCTAGGTACATAGATTTGATTACCAGGAAAAGTTAGATATCTTCTTATACGAGTTATGACCTCATGTTGACAATGCTTACAAGGTCAAACTAGGGAGGGTCATGCAATAGGCCTTCGAGATTGAATGTGATGATATGGAAAGATGGAAAAAGAAGACCATACGTTGCTTTGGTGAAAGATCAAGAGATTTGAAAATCAAATTGGCAACGGATTACGTTTTCAGAAGGAAGAAGAATTGTAACCCAAGAATTAAGCATCCCTTCATGAGTGAATCTAGTTGGAAGGGTTTTGTTGCAAGAAAACTAGCTGATAAATAATTGTTAAGGAATTTACAATAACATGCTAAAAAATATGAACACAGTGGGCACATGTTTTCAATTATATGCATGCATTTTATTGTGGGATAAACACTCTTATGACTGAGTATAGTCTCATTGGTATCGTTGAATGTGTATGTTATGTATGCTTGTTAGTGATTTAGAATTGTAAAGGTTCATCCTACTGAAAAGATTGAGTAGCACTAGGTGAACATGCGATGTCGCACTATAGTAATCGGGTTGTATGTCGGTGCTTTCGATTAGCGTGTGAAATTATAGATACACTAAGTTCAAGCACTGATTTTTTTTGACAATGTCTGTGACTTCACCAATTTACTAGTCAACTAGTACGATATCATAACCGACTAAATTGTGATGTCGGTCAAATACATGGGAATTATCTTTTTAATTCAGTTTTCATTGATTTTTATTTTGAACACTTTGGTGTAATCATTTTACAATTTCTAAGGGATAGAAAAAGTAAGCTTGCTATTAGAAACAACATGCTTCATACAATGAACCGTGGAGGTTTTTCACTGGCTACAAGAATAATCTTGAAGGAAATTTCGAGGCAAGAGTTTTTGATAAATTGGACCATGGAATGACGGAAGTGGAAGCAAGGGATACTTTGAAATATCACCCGGTGAGGTTCCCCTATTTGAGAAATGGCTAAAGGGATACAAAAGGCGTGGGAAGAAGGAGTGTAAGTTCCACACCAAATCGTAAGTTTTGCATTTGAATTTGGTTTAGTGCATATGATATGAATGCTTATTCAAGAGCAAGTGAGATTGTTTATTGGTAATTTTATAGGAGAATTTAAAACAAAAAAATGAGTCCAGCGAGTTCATAGAAATGGAAAGAAGGACATACTGGGGGTTGCACTAAACATGAAAGAACTTTGGGGTCGGGTACGGGGTGTCGACATGCTAGCTATACATAGGGACAACTTTGTCAAACCTCGAACACCGAAATTTGATATTGCATTTAGTAGTCAACAATGAGAGATTGATGATTTGAAATCCAAATTAGGCCAACTAGTGGCTTATGTCTCGCAACAATCGAATGGGATGAAAATGTCACTTGACTTGGAGAGAATCATTGCAAGTTCCAAACCAACACCGTCAACTCCCCCTCGTGTTACTTTTTTGACAGCCTCAACACATGACCACTCGGAGTGTGATAGTGGGCCCGTACCCCCATCTCTGACTTCGTCAACACCTCTTTCCTTTGATCGACTAAGAACGAAGTTAGTTGATGCTACTGAACAAAGCATGAAGGTGTGAGTAAATATATTAAACTATTCATATGGCAACACATTTCATTCTATGTTTCAAATTATCAAGTCTACTTGTGTAGGATAACTGCTTGTGCATACTACTCGCCGAACGTGTTAATGGAGAGAGCCATATCGTGGAGGAAGTTAAAGTGTACACATCTATACGAGTGCATCATCAGTAGCCCATCGTAAATGATAACGTTGTGGTCAATGTCACAAAGGCCCTCGTAGATGGTGCGGTTCTTCCAGTCCAAGAAATCAAGGTAAGAATGTGGATGAGGTGTTGGGAATTTTTGTGGAATGACCCCTTCGTTTGGTGGATATTTTAGAGAACGGGCCTACAAATAAGGTATAACATGATAATTTATATACTATTAAATGTGAGCTAAGACAAATGTGGCTTACATAAATTTAAAGATTGTTTTAATGTAGTTCAAGACAAGGATTAGTAGCCCGACAAAATTACCCAATCCATGTGGGTATCCTAAACTGACAAAGACTCGTGTTTCTAGAATGAAGCCACCACCATAGAATCCCTCGAATGATGGTTCCCTGAAAAACATCCACACAATTTTAACGGCATACCCTACCTTATGTTTGTACCAAATTCTAGTGAAAGAAGTGAGTATTTTTTGGTACAGAGCAAATCATACTATCCGGAAGGAGGATTTGGAAGGCTTTTTAGATTTAAGCCTAACTGTCATGATCAAAATTAATAATGTGTGTAGCTCTTGCATGTGTATAGGCTCATACGATGTACAACACTAACCATGCTTATAGGCTCTTGCATGTACAATCCGTTCCCAAATTCAAAGGTGGAATAAGGGTTCTTTGCCCATTTAAGATCCAACATGACCACGTGGTGATGGGGGAGCGTTTGGCCTATTTGAGCTCGCAGTTGATGTAAAAAGACAACTCCATATACATCACACCTTATTACGAGCGGTGAGTCATCTCCATTTATTTCAATAGTCTTGTTTGGATTCTAATCAAGATTATGGGATTGTATTGAGTTAATGACGATTTCATTTTTGTAGCAAACATTGGATGGTGGCCATCATCGTTCTTCCATCAAACACGGTGTTCTGGTATGATCCATTACATCAACAGATTACATGATTACCAAGCACAAAGGATGCACGTGGAAGTCCTTCATGGTTACAATTAACTTCAAAAATCTATTATGAAATTAGGATTTTCTAGAAGGTACTTAACTACATGTTTGTGAATAATTTGTCTATTTGAATGGCATAAAAAACAAGTGGACATGTGGGAAAGCGGTTACTATTGCATGCACTTTGTGAAGGAGTTGGTCTTGCTTGTGAGGGAGAATCAATTTGATCTAAAACAAGTAATTATCACCTATATATTTAGTCTAATCAATAATAACCTGACTATGCACAACCTATTTATCAATTGTGAGGTTACTCATTGCTGCAGTATTTTTCCAAGGACAAAGCGCCATACCCCATCAAGCTTTTGGAGAATGTATACGAAAGTTGGGCGCTCTTTGTGATGGTAAATAATTGGAAGCATTTACTTAACCCATCTACCAGATGAGATACTTTGATTATGTTGATTTTTTTTGTTAAATCATCATTCTCTAAAACACCCATTAAGGTTTTTTTTTTGACACCTTGATATAGATCTCTTTAGCTAGATATGGAGTACCAATGGTAAAGTTCATTTTGTGAGAATTTAGATAACCTTCTTTGTGTATGAATGGTTTAGTTTCCATGATTTATGTAGTAACATGCAATATGAAAGGGTGTTCAGCGTCGGGAGCTCTTTTATATAAATATGAATTGTTGTATTTGAAATTTTAACCGACGTTGCTTAGCATCTATTACAATTCAGCTAAAACAATCGAAAACAACCAACATCACTCATATTTCGCAAGGGTTATTGATGGGAAACTAAATAGAATTATGTCTGACCATGAACCACGACACGGGAAGCGATATTGCAGAGACGAACAAATGGAACAGAAAAGAACCCTAGTTTTACCTAAATTTGTCACATCGATCTTTTAAAATAACGTCGTGTTTTTTGACATGCTACATTATCTTATAACCAATTATGACCACCACAACATCAGATAATACGACGTCACACACTCTCTTGCACGTAGAATATGCATTTTCTCCTTGCGATGCCGCTCAATACTCGATCAAGGTTTTGGCACATTATAAATTACACCAGTATTTCAGGAAAAAACCGATGTAAGAAATAAAATTAACCGCGGTTCAAACCCACAGTAAAAAATCATATTCAGCAACAATGCTTACAAAATCATTCTATTCACATAATGTCCATAGCGACGTTGCACATTTAATAGTCAACATCGATCACTCATGACATCGTACGAAGATGGGGGAGTCAGGAGGCTCAGAATTTGGATCGACGTCACTTAACTGTCGGCAAGGTTATCGATTGATGACTATTTACCTCAGTTCTTTCCATTAAAAACCAAGGCAAAAAATACTTTTTACCTCAATATTGAACCGAGGTAAAAAAATGTACTTTTTACTACACTCACATTTATCTCAGATTTTAGAGAGTTGACAACCGAGGTAAAAGGCCTACAGAATTGAGGTAATATGTGTTGTATCTTGTAGTGAAATTAGAGTTACCGATGGCAGTCATATGTTGGCACTTGTGTCGGTTGGGCCGATTAAGGTGCGACGTCGTATTAGCCGAGCAGATTTTACAAGGGCTCTAAATGACTACATATATGGAGCCCACCTCATAAATCATTTCAAACTTTCAACTTTCCCTCGAATTCCAACAGTCTTTCAACCATTTTTCTCAAAGGTATGATTTTTAAATTCTTTAGATTTCTTTCAATATTTTTCATAGACATTTTTATGTATATGGTGTGTGAATTATGAATTCTATGTTGTTTATTCCAAATTGTTCCTACGAATTAGGGTTCTAGAATTTACACATTTTATTCCTAGCTTTTCTTTCGATTATTTGTCCCCTACATTTGTTTAGAACCTGTACATTCTCTGATTTTGTTGTTTTTTTTATGTTGCTACCGGTATGCGACGTCACTCGGAAGTCGTTCCCACTTCAACCTGTGTGATAGAAGTGCAACATCACACATTCATATTTTTTTCTCTTCTTATATGAATGAGACGGCGTACATATTTCGGTTAACCAATTGGTTATACCGACAGGTCTGCGACGTCACATGTACATTTTGACTCAAACGATTAATTGAAACGATTTCAATCGGACTAATTTCTATGTATCATTATACATTTCATCCATGAGAACATGATTTTCATGAATCATAGCTAGCGGCAAAAGTTCGAGTAGTCGTGTACCAATTGAGGTGAGCGATATTTTGTTTAGAACATGAATTATTTAATATTTTAATTTAATTATTATTAATTTCATTGACCAAACGCATGCCGGTAGCTTTTCAGATGAGAACAGTGTGCGGACTTCATTCGGCGATATCATACCACATTTCGTACGTACGTTATCCCAGATGAATTTTTGTTCAATTCCAATTTTGGTAAGTCCTTCCCTTTTACATATGTATTTTACTTTCAATTAAAATTTTCTCTAATTTATTTTCATATATACTAACTGTGGTTTTCTGTTTATAATTTAGTACATTCCCAGCCAAAATCAAGCCGCTCCTACCAAAGGTCAAGATGCATGTTGTCTTGAGGTGCCGCAGAAGAGAGTATCACATGCACTACTTGGGGAACCTGATGCTAAAAACCTAACCCCAAAGGGTTTTAGCGAGTTTTTTCATGGAGAGGACCTGAAGGTTGGTGACACACTTTACATTCGAGCTGGTTGATGTTTCTGTGCCCATAGTTTTCAATGCCATCATCCTACCCTATTAACATTAAGACTATTTTGTTGAATGTGAGGTTTATCTAATTTAATCTTGAATCTATATTTTGAATGTTATTTTTATGTTATTTAATCACTAATATTTAACGTACCATATGAAACCAAAATTTTATGTTATGATCATACATAAAACTATGAAAGACTTGTGTGTAATGATTAATTTGTTTCAACCATTATTAAAATAACAAATATTTGTGTTCACCAATTATTTTTAATATATTCAAATTGTTCACAGGCTCTTTCCTTTTGTGGTGGACTAAAATGGTTCACACAGCCAAAAAAATGTTATGTTGCAATATTTTAGTATTTTAGGGATGAAATTATTCACATTGGTCCTTGGCGGGCTCATTTGTTATGCTAGAGGGCTTAAATATTTCAGTCCACTAAGTCCTGCGACGTGCTATAGAGTTGGTAGTTTGTCAACCCAAGCGAGATACATACAACATCACACCAATCGTGGTGGACAATACAAGGTCTCAAAACGACGTCGTCTTGAAATGACTATAAATAAAGGGTCCCTCAGAATCAGTTTTAACTTATCATTTCCAAGTTTCCCACGAATACCAAGTGTCTCTAAACCCTTTTCCTCTTCTCTTCCGACAAAGGTATGAATTTCTACTCTTGTAAGTTTTTCAACTGTTACTTCACCTTGTTTGATCTATGCTTTTTTAGGATTTAAGCTTTCAAATGGGTATTAAATGCCATTTTTGAAAGGTCCTTTTATATTTCTTGCCGGAAGGAATTTCCAAACTCAAAAATGCACTTGGATACGTTTCTGAGTTTGAAAATAACTCGTAGCTTTGGTTTTTAAGAGCAGAATCACTTCTGAGCTTGGAAGTGGTATTAAATATAAAAAAGGATTTCAACTGGCAGTTGAGTTCTTCCCCAAAGTAAAAACAATCGAACCCTAAACCCTAGACATATTTTCTCACAAATTCCTCACTAACCCAAATTTGAGAACAATACGTTGCCAAACCTTGGTCAACAAGTCAAGGTCAAGCGAGCGGAGCCATAGGCTGATCACGGAGATCAACCCTTCGCCAAAATTATTTAACAAAACTGCAGAGAAGAGGTATGTTTCTTGCTCGAAGAGACGGATTATAAATTCTAAGGTTGTTTTAGCCAGGAATATTTCTGATTTAGAGCTTGAATATCTACTTTCACAGTTTAAGACTCAGCATTTAGATAATCTCATATGCATGACCAAACCCATTTACGCAGATGAAGTAATACCATTTTATGTTAATTTGGGTCAGTTTATCAACAATAGGGATATCACGAGGGTTAATGGAAAACATGTTGTTGTGTCCAAGTAATCAATTACTGAAGCCGTAGGTTTCCCTTACACTCACCTGAAAAATTGAAACCCGATGACCCAATTGAACCTCTAGAGATATACCACACCCAATCATGGCCCTCCATTACCGATGCCACCCAAATCTGTCATGTTGTGATGGAAAAAATATATTTTAAGATAGTAGAGACTATCACGGGTCAAGCGGAATGCTATGGCATTAACTTGTTGACTATTGAGGAGCGTCTAATTTATGACTTGATTTGTCTGAACAATATGCCGACGGGCGGCCACACATGCGAGCCGATAATCGTGAACCTAATGCTCTTTTCTTACGTGATGGAGGGGGTAAGGATAAACCCTGGGTAAACCATACTATCTTTCATGCTCAAAGCCACAAACACTAAGAAGAATGACCTACGGTACGGTGGAGTAATCACAACTATTTTGAAGAAGGAGGGAATTCAGCCCTAGGATCAGCCTATGAGCATGGAGTACTATGACAAAGCATGGTTCCAGCAAAAACAACTAAGACTAGGCCCGACGACAAGTGGTAGTACAGGCCACTTCCCAGTCAAGCAGTGAAGAATGCTAAGAGGGCTGGCGAGGTGACCCTAGATAGTGCTGAGGCTTCATGCTCCCGTAAGTATAAACATAAACATTTTATGCATTTTATGCATTTATTTAAATTATAATTACAATTTCATTTAGAATTTTCAACATTTTATGTACAATTAGAATTGAAATTATAATTATAAACATTTTATTTACAATTACAATTACAATTTTATTCAATTCTATGAAGTCAAAGATTCATTTTCTAGAGAAATCTTAAAGATCCTACGAGCGCCTCCTAGTGTCCACCTCCCACACTTGACTCGACCGCTCGAATTCCACTCGTGACATTGAAGATAAGGACGCATGATGTTAGGATGGTTGATGTGATATGTGGTTGACTTTATATATTCGTGACAATGTTTTTCATTTCTTGTGGCTTGTATTATTAGGATTGTAATCTTATGACGATACTTGGCGGTTTTATACAAGAATAGTCTTGGGACATCATTGGGTTGTATTAGTGACAATGTTAAGGATGGTTGATGTGATTTTATGAAATCCAGTTTGTTCAAAAAAATCATTATCAATCAACATGCATACTAATGTTATACTATCAAAAACAAAAGAAACGACTTAAGATAAATAGTGTGACACTACTTCGGTTTCCTCTTCCTAGTAACCTTCTTTGATTTTCCTTTCCTATGACTAATCTTACCTCAACCATCGACCCAAGTACCTTCATCATGTTCACTGGGGCCAAGAAACTTGTGTAGACTCTGGTCATCTTCATCTAGTAGATTTTCATCATCGAATACAACATTCAGAGTGTTGTCCCTAAACCCTATGATTTCTACAACAGCGTTATCTTCGCCAAAATCACATTTCCCTTCGACAACAATCTCCCACCTCAGATCAACGAGATCCCTAACATAGAAAACCCAATAAGCTTGGGAGGCCAATATGAAGGGATCTTCCTTCTAACCAACTCAAGTTCTATCAACGAGGGTGAAGCCCATTTCCTCGCTGCACTATCCCATGTTAATATCCACCCACTGACATTAAAAGATGGGAACTCGCATGATGACATAGTTGAGCTCCTAAATATTAGTAATTGTTCGGAAATAACACTTTTTAGCATACATTGGACATTCCCCAATCCCAATGCCGACATGTAACACTTCGGAAACTGGAGACACTCCACTATTTTGAGATACACTCCTGTCATCTGCTGATTTCATGGCAAATATGAAACCATAGATGTCATATCCACTATACGAAATAACAGTTCCCAATGATTTAAGTTCCAACATTTTAAATTTTGTCGGATGATCGCCAAAATGCTTGAATATTTTCATATACCTTTCAAAAATGTACATCAACCTTCAAAATACCGGACCATAAATCATTATCTCTCTCAAAATATGGACGATCAAATGAGCCGTAATGTCAAAAAATGGAGGAAAATACATTTCCATCCAACACAACACTTCAAAAATCATTACTTGCAACCTATCCAACTTCAAAATGCTAATGCTTTTACGGAAAAATGAACTTGAATAAAAAAATCTTTGTAATGCACAATCTTACATGCGAAGGCAGCAAATATCGGATGGCAATGGAATTCAGTTCCTGCATTATGTTGTGATAATCGTGTGACTTCAGCCCAACTAACTTCAACACCTCTACTGACACACAAGTACTAATTTTGGAAGAGTACACACTTGGTACCTTCACACTACTCAGTGTCTAGCAAAAAAAATATTCTCAGACAACGACATGGAATAGAAAGCAAGAGGCAAATAACAGTTAGGAGGTCGTCTCCGTACCTCTCAAATATACTATTTATAGCCTTGAATGCGTGCTAACTACAACTAAGTAGCTAGTGGCAAGTTGAGATCGTCCACAGAGACAGGGGTTATTCTCACGTGTTTGCTCATAAAACAGAGAATATTATATATATATATATATGAATGAAAGCACATAAAAGGGGGGTTTTGGGTTTGGTTTTCTAAGTTAACAAGTCAAAGACAATTTAACTATCAACACATACAAGAACTAAAACAAGATTAAGATTAGATTACGAAGTCTCGGGGGCAATTGACTTAAACTTCCAAGCTTTCTATCCATCATTGACATATAA
>JAULKK010309897.1:0-12006 GCA_032355705.1 Rubia peregrina
GGAAGCGATGGGAGAACAAGGGATGTGGTGGGGGAGGAGGGGAGGCCACCGCCGGTGATGTGTGGCGGAGACGGCCTCCCCATAGTTAGATCTAGGTTTTTGGGTTTTCTAGTTCAGAGCGTTTTCTAGTTTAGAGAGAGATCTTTTTTTTATAACAAGGCTATTTCGGTTGCTAATCTATGATCATTCAGGTAAATTTCCAAAGTTTTACTGTAGTGTAGTAGTTTAGTCTCAATTGGAGAAATCGTATTTCAAATACTGTCACGCTGAATTTATTGTTTAATTTGTGGACACAACGTAGACAAATACATGGAGATGGTTAGGAAAGCTCAACTAATACTTCACCTTCCAAATGTTGAGTGTGTTGATGCCTTGGGTTTGAGTCTGAATCCTGATAAATTGCACCTTACTACCCACGTCTCAGGTGATCTTGGGAAGAAATTGGCACGTGTTTTTCTAGCACATAATTAGAGTAATAATTATAATTGTTCTGCATTTTGTGCTATAATTTAATTAGTGTTTTGTTTATTAGGAGACTATGCTGACTCATAATGTGGCCAAAAATGTAATGTTGTATATTATTAAAACACAATTTAACTAGTGTTTTGTTTATTAAGAGACTATGCTGGCTCATAATGTGGTCAAAAATGTAATGTTGTATATTATTAAAACACGTTATAGTACGTTGATTGTCATGATGACATTTATTAACTTTCTACAAATCCATTAACTGTCCACTACACAAAAAAAAAGGCTCCACTAGCTACACAATTTTAGATACACATAAGAAAAGTGTAGGGAAATTAAATTCACTCTCAAGTGTAGTAAAATTTTATTACGCTTCTTATATCATTTGCTACATGTTAACATGGGACAATACTTCATTACATTTTAAGGTGTAGTAAAATGGTACATCACAAGTGTAAACAAAGCTCGCTATATCTTCTTCTACATCATTTGCTACATCTAGACGGAAAAAAAAAGTAATTATACATCATTAAAGTTACACAATTACACAATTTTAGTTACACATATAAAAGTGTAGAGAAATTAAATACATTCTCACATGTAGTGAAATTTATTATACTTCTTATATCATTCGCTACACCTTAACATGCGATAGTACTTCATTACATTTTAAAGTGTAGTGAATATTGTTACACTAACAAGCATAAACAAAATTTGCTACACCTCCTACATTATATGTTACATCTAAACATGTAATTACATTTTTTTGTTGGGTACATTGTAGTGTTTTGGTATAATGCATTTTCTCTCAAAGCAATGACATTACAACTTGAGTTTGATTTTTTTCCAGTTATTAGTACATCATGAAATGTGAAATTAGTTGTCTTCTTTTTACCGTCACAAATGAATGAACAGTCAATTTTATTTTGCTAGTTTGGAATTCCTATCTCATGAGCACCTTCCCTCATGTATGGCAGTAGAAAGAATTTCAAAAAAGTAGAATGTTAGTTGAGGCGTAAAAGAGAGGGAGAGAGAGAGTTGGGTTTTGTTCTCTCCAATTTATTTTCACTTCAATAATCTTATTCTATTTAGTTTAATTTTGATCATTAGCAAGACATTAGCTCACCAGACCAAAGCTTTATTCGCAAAACATGAAAACTTTTAATACTATATTTTTACTAATGATTCGAAACTAAATTTATAAAATATATACTTTCAACTCTTTAATAACTGGTATAACATAGAGTTACTGGTTTCGAACTGATTTTAAATAGTACTCCCCCGTTTATTAATAATGGCATATTTAATTTTATACGGTGTTCAATAATTATGTTTGATTGTCAATATTTGTAATTTCATATAACAAATTTGGTATAAAAATTTATATTTTAAAAATAGATTTAAGATGAATCTCGCACATGATATTTTTATTATAATATATTAATTTATATTTAGGGTTATAATTTATCAAGTTTGATTTAAAAAGAAATAAATATGTTAAAATTTGTGGGATGGAGGGAGTATATCGCCAAATTCAAAGTAACTGTAGTTGAAAAAGCACAAGTCAACAAAGCCTACGGAGGGAAGGAGAAATACTCCGTAGACTACGGAGCCACTGAATACTAACTTTATGTACATTACCACTTCAAAACTGTTCAGTCATACCAGTCCCACTCCAAACACGAATTCATATATTGCTACACAAAGCAGATTCTCCATTCTTACCGTCGGCCACTCCAATACTCAATGACTCAATTACGGGGAAAGAGATAACCGCCGGCCACTGCGTCCGATATCTCTCCGGCGCGGTGCATCTTCTCCGACGAACCGTACTCCTTGTTTGGCGAAGAGCCGAAGTTCTCCGTTCTTCGGAAACCCTGACGACACAACAATTGAAGCTCAACATTTTGAGTCTTCGGAAAAACCGTGATTGAGGTCACCGCAAACGGTAGCAGCGAGGAACTGAAATCTCCAACGAGGAATTTAAGTATCCGGCAAGGAACTGATATCTCCTGTGAGTAATTTCGTATATGTATCTCTCTTATAAGTTGTTTCTGCAAAATCGAAATTGTTTCTTTAACCTTTGCATTTATTTTATCCGATCTACTTATGCGCGTGTTCATTTTTTTAATGTTTAGTGTAGTTAAAAGTTAGGTTTCTGATCTCTGGCATTTCAGCTTACTTTAATTGACAGCGTTATAGGTTCATGTTCATTGGGTAGAGAAGCCTATTTTGAAGTTGATTTTGTTGCTTCAGAATAGAGATATTGATATCTCTAGGTACTGAACTGAGTTATTATTCTCAGTCATTTCATTATAATCTTCAAATTTCTTCTGTCTAATATGAGTGAGTAGTTGTAAGTCTAATATGCGTGTGATCAAACTGCTAGTACACCTATAGTGCGGTTATCTTAGAGTTTGAGGACACAGATAGAAGTTTGTAGCACCCCTTCTATTTTGAACCTTGTTACTAATGTGAGGAGAGTATAAGCAGGAGGAAAACAGGGTTAATGATGCACATGAATTGAAGTTATTGCATAACAAGTAGTTGCAGTGGCAATTCACCAATGCTAGAGCTGAGGCTGCTATACAGGTTCAGATGGAGACAACAGAGTTAGTGCCAAGTCTGGTCAGGTTCCATCATTTATTCTTTGGTCTGGCTCTGGCGTCCGGCACAGGGAAGAAGCCATCATTGAGTACACACTTCCACATCATTCAGCGATTCGCTCTTGATTCTCTGCTCGTTCAGCTACTCAAACGCCAGTTGATTTTGAATGTATCAGTTCCTTCTGTTATATGTGCTCCATTTGAGATAAATTCTCTCAACTAGTTTACTCCCAAATTTTCTGAGATTTTATTGATTTCGGTGTGTGGTCATTCTTATGGAGATCTGTTTTGTTCATAAAGGCAGATGTTTTCGTTTCACTCCCTAAATCTCTATTTTCAATCAATTTTTTGAATTAATTTGCAGTCTAATCACGGATATGAAGGATGTAGTTGTGGTTTTACTCTTGACGTTTCTTCTGTGAAAAAAAAAGTGCCTCTGTATCTAAGAGATGCCGATGGAGGAACCTCAGGTTTGTAAATTCTAATACTTCATCTTTAATATCATTAATTTGATATTTATTTAAATCAATAGATTACTACTATGTTTGATCTCTTTGAAGAAGGCCTCAACTATCTGTTTGCTCTGTAAGTTTATTTGTAAAATGCAAGAGCAAACTATTTATAAGGTTTTGGATTCATTTTATTTAAAATCATTGAGTATCAGTATGATCGATGAAGTAGACAGTGATATGCTGAAATATATTTCTTCTGCATCATCTGATGACATTTGATATGGTCTACAATTCTACATTTGATTACGTTGCTCAGGATGCAGAGACATGAAATAGATGGCATCTCAAAAGTTGAACTAAGCTATGGGGGAAGAAAAGTGGTTACAATATCTTCTTCTCAAGCACTTACTATCCAAGGACGATGCAGATGAACACATATGCATTTTGGAAGTAAAACCAGGTATAGTATAACAATGAGCCTTTCTACTTCATTCCCCCCTTTTGAGTAGTCAAATATTTTTCTTGATTTTTCTATTGAGAATCCCGTGTATTTGTCAATCCTTGTGTTGTCAAGGGACGACCAGAGAAGATGGAGCTTCTCAATTTGCAATGGACATTTTAAAAAATGTGAGTGGTAAGATATGACACATTTTTATTGTATTGGTCTCTGATCTTCTTTCCTACATTAACTTCTCTGTTATGCCAGGTGTGACAGGTATTCACAGAATTACGGGTGGACGTTTGAGGTCCTTGATGTGGCAGAGTCTGATTTGAAGGAATACAAGGTGATTTTAGCTTTCTTTACGCGGCACAAACTTGATTGTTACTCGGCATAGCCTATTTGGAAATATATATGATAATGAAGGAAAATCCATTTGGGTATTCATGTATCCACATTGAACCTACGGAAACTACTTCTGATACAATTTCTTTTTTTCAAGGAAGCTCGTGCATCAATATCTGGAGTTGGTGTATATGGAAACTTAAATTTTGGAAGTGGGATATACATAGTGCAGGTTGCATTCTACCACTTCCTAGTTGTAGAATTACATTCTTCTGTGTGAAACTATTGGTGACATTCTTCTTCTTCAGCGAGTTCATGTGACAAAGAAATCTGGACGTGTTCATACAAGTGTTGTGTCAGTTATAATACTCCCTTAGGCAGATCAGGTTCAGAAGAGATCTGCCATTACTAACATTACTCTGCTTAATTTACATCTTACAATATTAAACCACTTTGTATACTTCATTTGCTTACACTGGTCTTTGCATTGGGGGTTTTTCGGCTTGGGCTAGCTGTGTCTGAAATTTGCATGTTCTACTAATGGTGTTATGCTTCTTATGCAGGTAGATGTACAACTAAGGAATGGGGATCTAAAAATTGATACATACAAATTTGGTGGTTCAGGGGACCAGCATGCCAATACTACTAACAGTGCTATTAAGATCACTCATGTTCCACCCGAGTTAACTATTGCCATACAAGATAAAGTTATCAACATATGGTAATATAGCTCATAAACTATTTTAGTGTGAGTCTCCATGTCACTTGAATTTGTATCTTGTCATGTTCACTGATGGCTGACCATGCATTGTTTTAAAAATGCATTAAATTTGTGGCGGCTAGCCTCATATAAAGGCTATGATATGGACATAGTACACAATCAGATCTTCTACACAACACTGTGCTCTTGTGATGGGTTTACAAGAACATTTCAAGATAAACTATTTAAAGGCTATGATATGGACATAGTACACAATCAGATCTTCTACACAACACTGTGCTCTTGTATGCTCAGTTTCACTGGTATGATAAATGTTATTATTTGTGTGGAATTACTAATAGTTTCAAAATTATATGGCCTTAGAATTCCATTCTTAAGGTCTTTGATTAATTTGTTTTTCTGTTTGTCGTACAGGTCTAATCTTGCAGGACAATCTACTCATGGCAATAGATTTTGTAGCTCTACCGCCATGACTTTTTCTTTGATATTGTAATGCTTTCAATGGTAAGTTACTATCAGAGAAATATTTATGTTAGCTGGAAATATTAGTGCTATTATTGATAATTAAACCTATATGTCAGATTTAGATTAAGTTAGATGATGCATCTTCTTGATGTTTCATTAATTGAGTATTCTTTTGGCACCGGGTTCTTTATAATCTGCTTCGACACTTTGCAGCTCGCAACTGCTCCGGACATTTGGCGCTTTCACATTTGCCACCATAATGAAAACAAGATAGGTAAGTATAGAGTTACTTAAACCATTCGTATCCCACAAGCGATAAATAATATGCTCTGATAAATAATGTGAATTTTCTTTTGACAGTTTCGTTAATGCTTCTTTTGTCATAGCAGATTACCCGAATTAAGCCACTCTTTACTTATATTTCTGCAGAAGATGTGATGAGCCTCATGATGACACAAGGTAAAAAAAAGCCTCCCTTGTCTGTCTTGCATTGTTGAAGTATAAAGATTATGCGGAACCACTAAACAAAGGGATGGAAACTCTTAGCATTTGGCAGTGGCAGAAAACTGGGAATTGAACGAGGTGTGGAAATACATACTCAATGCCAAGGGTAATGAAATATACGTCAAGAAAATTTTGCTCCATTTCTAATCATTTAACTAGTAATCTAACAAGAATTTTGCGTTCTTCTGTTTTCTTTAGGATATCGGTCTCTACATGGTGAATGGCGAGAGACCTTCATTCTTCGAGCTTGCTGAAAGAGCATACATGAGAAAAAAAGTCTCCATTGACTAATTTATTAAAACAGCAAAACGGTAAACTACATCGTATTGTGTTGTATGATCAGTGCTTTATAGTTTTTTACTTTGTTGTTAAACCATCTGGTTTGCAGGTTTTGAACCCGAGCCCCAAATTAGAGCCGTTATCACTTGGACCGAATGATTCTTTGATTGTGAAATCTACGATTGAAGAGGAGAGATAATTATGCATGTAACGACAGACTGATGTATATAAGCAGATGTTAATATAGCTATTAGTTACTGCATTCTGGTTTTATAATTCTATAGATTTCCTTTTTCATCAGGTAACTGAGTTGCTGGTGGCTCATCAAAGCTGATCCTGCTGGTTCTAATCCTAGACAAGCATATACAGTTGAAGGGATCGATGCAAACAGGCAAGTTCCCATCTTTTTGCTCTTTTCTCACCATAAAATGTATAACGTGATAACTGTAATTTATCATGACATGTTTTTGTTTAGTGCTAGCTATGATGTACTGCATTTAGGGATTTTGATTTGAAGGTTGTTTGTGTCTGTGCATATTCGTATGATTATCTGATTATATTTGTTGTTATTCAGTATTTCTGTTACAAGCCTGAATCTGCAGTATAGTAATTTATAGATTTGAATGTAATTGTTAGAATTATGTAGGTTATAATGGAATTCTTATTATTTTATAGGTTAAAATGTAATTCCTAGAATTTTATGGGCTAAATCGCAATTATTGTAACTTCATGGGCTAAATCACAATTATTGTAACTTCATGGGCTAAATTGCATTTTTTGGAACTTTGTGGATTTAATTGCAATTTTAAATATAATGTGGGTTGAATTATATTTTTTTTAAATCGTTGCATGATTTTGCTACGTTGTTAGGTGTAGATATATTTTTATTGCTTTTCCAGATGTAGTGATTGTTCACTACACTTTTAAATGCAGTGTTATTAAATACATGTTAAGGTGTAGTGATCATTTGCTACGCCTTTAAGAGTATTGTTTTTAAATACACTTTGAGGTGTAGTAATCATTTACTACACCTTTAAGAGTAGTATTTTTAAATACACTTTGAGGTGTACTAATTATTTACTATGCCTTTAAGAGTAGTGTTTTGTACATACACCTTGAGGTGTAGAAATCATTTGCTACGCCTTCAAGCGTAGTGTTATCTTTTCGCTACACCCACAGCTATTACACTTTTTTGAAGTGTAGGGAATAAAATTAACTACACTTACTGATGTCATTATTGTGACCCAAAAAATGTAGCAACTAGAGGGATTTGTTGTAGTGGTCTCAACCTAAGAAATCCACTGCAACCGAACTCAAACTTCTCCTGTAGGATGATTTGCAGCAAAATGATAACTTCAAGAACAAGTTAGAAATAGTTTAAAATAAATGTGTTGATGATTGGATTGATACTTAACTAATAGTACATGAGGAAAAACACATCAAATTGAATGAAGCAAAATGCATCACCAATGCGCACCAGCGTTAATCTAAGACTTCAAACAACCCAAATCATAGCAAATGAGGAAGAAAAGGTGCTATTACCAATTGCCGTCATCTCCAAGACCATGCAATAAACCATATACAATTGGACGCTCTAGCACTAAATGTTAGGTTACCTTTATCATACTGCTAAGCTCTTAATTTATCATTAAACTTCTACAGATTATATCACGTGGCATTGCTATGATTATTGCACCTCAAAAACTTCATACCAAGAAATCGATTTGGAAGTAATTGTTAGAATAACGCAACAAACCTGCATCATCCGCGGTACTAACCCTGCCGTTCTTACTTATGAAGTCGAATGCATAGTCCATCAAACCTCCATTGCAGCCCTGGCTGTATCCCGTGTTGCAATGAAGGAGCTCTTGTTACGACAGGGCTATCAATTTCCCGTTGCTATCTGATTGACTCCTTCAACAGCACCAATGGTAGAGAAAGCCCAACAACTGAAAGCTGAATCAAGGTGGAATGGTTTTGGCGGGAATCGGTTTTGGAGCCAAATATGAGCTAAACGCAGTGATAGTTTGTCGTTTCATCCTCAACGCAGTAACTCTGTGTCGTTTTGTTCATATGATAGGTAGTTAGTTTGTTTGAAAGGTAGTTAGCTGGTTTTCAGTTTCTGATTTTCATTTGCTATATAGATCAGTGCTAATGCCTTGGTTTAGGTGACTTGAACCACATTTTTTGGTGTGATGTTTTGTAACAAACTGATTACAGTTTACGCTCCTCTGTTTTCCATTATCAATAAACCGTTTTCTTCACATAGTTTTCAAAACATAAGAACGTGAATCATTATATCGCAGAGAGCTGGGGAATTTGTAATTCTACCTCGATTCTTAATGTTGTTGCGGAGCTGGGGAATTTTCTGCGCATAAGCCTTGTGATTAAAGCTCAGAATCCTCGAAATCCTTATAAAAAGAAAATTCGAAGAGAATCAGTGAAAGAAAACCCTAATTGAAGAACACCAATGAAAACAAACTACAAACACATGAAATTGAAACAAACCTAATTAAAGTTGTGGCAGAATTCAATGGCCGGAATAATCAACGACCTGGTTTTAATGAATTAAGAAGAATGCAAACGCAAAATATTCTGATGAATAATGAAATAGACGGAACTAAGAGATACGCATGAATGAACGTGGAGTTTGATCCGAATCCGATTAATTCTTTTGACCCAAGTATAGGATCCGCAGATTAAACACTTAATCAGCTAAAATGTTAAATTTTCTACTTAAATCTGGATCATTGATGTAGTTAAACCAGTGGTTAGGATCTGTTCTCACATAAGTGGGCGTTCTCACCTAATATATGTGTTTTCACACTATCCCAATTCTCTCTCTATATACATAGTCCTTTTCTTTCTGGTGGATATATATGATTTGATACTTAGGTAAGAGGTTCAAGAGATAGCTGAATTTCTAACACTTAGCTTTGATTCTAACCAAGTACAAACACATTTATTCCGAGACCAGGTAGGTTTCTTTTATATGAATCCAATTGATGAAAGTTAGTGTATGTACTACAATTATTCTTAGCAGTTTTGCGGATTAAGAAGTTGAATTTATGTGCTTTGTAAAATATTTCTTATGTTATGATTTGAACTTAAATTTTATTAAGATAAACACGGACTCATCCATTAAGCATTGCCTGTGCCACTTGTCAAAAGGGTTATTTTTAGTTATATGTATAGATATGGGTAAATATGTGGGTTTCATTGTTTAAAATCATATACTAACCCATATACATTTTATACCAGCGGTGGTAAATTGGCGGACGGGTCGAGTAATATGTGTAATAAATATTATATGGGTATGATTCATTTCAACTTGTTTTATGAAGGGTCAAAAATAGATCGGGTCAAAACCATCTCAGCCCATAGATTGAATGTTACGTAACCCACATGTCAAAAACAGGTAAACCCATAGATTTTGCAAATATATCTTTTCTCGATGAATGTTTTGATTTGGCAGAGGATTTTGCATAATAAGACGACGATAAGCATACAGATATTTTGTAAATTGATATATGCTTTGCTCGGATTTGAAACTATCATAAAAGAAAATCAAATATTTCAATCCATATAGTAAACAAATATTCCTTGGTTTGGCTGAGGATTTCACATAATTAGACGACGATAAGCATAGAGATATTCTGTGAATTGATGTATACTCGATTCGGATTTGAAATTATCATATTTACTAGCACACTCAACAAACAGTGCAGGTAAATGGACATTTTTCAGAACAGTAAAAAGAAAAAAAATGAATTTCATATTAGAGAAAAATGCATGTCAAATTTGTCATTTCCTTAATCATTAGAATTTTTTGTTTTAAATTATCTAACAGTAGATACAATTCATTATATTGTAATCTAAGAACCCAAACTACTTGAAATTTTGAATTAGTGGAATAATAATGCTCATTATAATAACTGATATGACATCCAATGAAAATAAAAAATGGAATTACTTGTAATAGAGTTATAAGTTCGAAAATGCGAAGAAAAAAAAAGAATTTCTGTATGAAACGTGACATTTGATAGGGGTATAATTGCAAATATAGTAGGGACCAACAAGATATGCCACATTGCCATTTTGAGTCTGTCTATTGACAGGCGGTCTTGGTTTAAATTGTAAATTAGAAGAAATAAAAATAAAAATTTCGATTGCAGTAATCGGGTCATAAACTTATTACTACCACACGTTGCACAATAAAATTTTAATATTGCAACTAAAACATTTTACCTTTCAATAGTTCTAATTCAACTCCGTCTTTCTATATGCCTATAGAAACTTTGCCAATTTTTTATGGTAAAATATGTCTTGAAAGTTATAATGAAAATTTATTTAATTACAAATATAATATATAGAATACGAATAATGGATATTGGCTTGTAGCTTGAAAAGATAAATAAGAAAAAAATAAATTTAAAAATAAGAGAAGCATGTCTAAAATTGAAGAATGAGTGCAATATTAGTTTAATTTGGCAATTGGACCTAATAGTAATGCCCGAAATTTGACAATTGGAGTATTGGACCAGAAAATTTTGTATGCTGGGAGATTACGTATGTTAAAGTGATAGTCCAATAGTATTTTAACAAATGACAAATAATTTAAGAAAAAAATTAGAAATAAAAAACTACTCCTTTTAACTTTTCATTCATATACACTTGTTATGAAATTATTGGACCATCACCCCCACATATTTAATCCCTAACATATAAAATTTTCTAGTATTGGACAACTATCCAAAGGTAGGTTTACCTTATATTATTTTATTAAGTATTCTAAATGCTACTTTAGTACCAAACTAAACTGCACACTTTCTATTTTAGTCTGTCCTACCTTAACCTGCAAACATTCTAAATCTAGAAACCTTACAATAAATTTAATGGCAAAAGGACAACATTGCCTCATTAATTTTTTAAAAAAAATGAAAATTTAGCAAAAAATGAAAATTAATGTTAGTATGTCCTCCCTAAATTAATTTTAAAAATAAAAATTAATTTTGGGCTTGGCCCAAAATCAGAACCCTATAACATTTGCTACTATACTTTCTTAGGAAATTAGACAAACTCAAAAGTCAAAACTTTAAACCCTCACCCCATTTCTTAAGAAATCGACAAACTCACCGCCACCGACACCAACGCCAATATTGACACCGTCCTTCTGCTACCTGCCACCGTCTCTCTGCTTCCTGCCACCGTCTCTCTGCTTCACCGCCTCACACCTTTGACTTCATCGTTGATCTGCTCTTCCCCGTCGCAGGGGGATTCCCCAGAAAGAGACCTCTTCCGGCTCCTTTGGTTCCTAGGCAACGACGGCGGAGCCAGATCTAGTCTTTGCCGTCATCGCTCCCGCTCCTCTCCGCTTTATCAAGATTTGTAATGGGTTAGAGGTAATTTATTTGTGTTCTACACGGATATTATAAAGCCAATCAGATTTGTAATGATTGATTTTTAATTTATTTGTTGTTGTTAATCAGATTTCTTTGTTTTTGGTTGTGATATATACCAATATAATCCTACCTACTTGACATAAGTGCCAATATAACCCTACCTACTTGACATAAGTGTCAATATAACCCTACATACTTGATATAAGTACCAATATAACTCTCAGATAAATTTTAGTGCAAAAATAATTCTAACTAGTTAATGTAAGTGCCAATATAAGTCTCAGACCCCATTTCCGGCATTGACCTTCATTTTTCGGCGTTGAAT
>JAULKK010309906.1:0-22176 GCA_032355705.1 Rubia peregrina
TTTGACTTTCTATACATAAACATTAATGAAAATGACCCTTACTTGACTTTACAACACTAATAACTAAGGTTTGACCTAAATTAATCAATTGTCAACCCTTATTTAACTTTTCATACATAAACACTAATAAAAATGTTTGACCTTGAGGAATCAACGATCAACCCTCACTTGACATTCCATGCATAAACACTAATGAAATGGTTAGAACGTAACTAATCAACGGTCAACCCCTTACTTGATGTTCCACATATAAACATTAATAACTAAGGTTTTATCTTAACTAGTCAACGATCAACCCCTACTTGACTTTCCATATATGAACACGAATGAAAAGATTTATCTTCAACTAATGAACGGTCAACCCTTACTTGACTTTCCATGTATAAACAATAATGAAAATGTTTGACCTTAAATCATGAACATTCAACTCCTACTTCACTTTCCTTATACAAACACAAATAAAATGGTTTGATTTTAACCAATCAATGGTCAACCCCTTACTTGACTTTTCATACATAAATACTAATGAAAATGTTTGACCTTGATTAATCAACGATTACCCTTAATTGACTTTCCTTATATAAACACAAATAATCTGGGTTTGACCTTAACTAATCAACAGTCAACCTTTATTTGACTTTCAATACATAAACACTAATGAAAAAGTTTGACCTTGACTAATCAACGATTAACCCCTTACTTGACTTTCCATAAATAAACACTAATAACTAAGATTTGACCTTAATTAATCAATTGTCAACCCTTATTTGACATTCCAATTTTTTTTAGAGTTTTTAAATTCTATATTTTTTAAATTTTATTTCATAAATTTTCCTTGTTTATGTTTATTTTCAAAACAGGTCAAAGAAAACAAATCAATTTATACTTCTTACATAATAAAAATCAATATTATTGAAGATGACACACAACAATTCTTACAATAATTCATTGTTTAAAGAAAAATAGGTGTTGCTTTTGTCATACTCAAATCAAAATAACTTAAGATGATTACATGTGCCGAGTACGTAACATATATCTTAATTATATATAATCATTTTATCCTATAAAAATTAAAAGTTGACTTAACATAAATATTAAATTTAGAATGACATGATGAATTTTAAAATAGATTAGATTCATTAATTAAACTAATGCAGATAAGTAATTAATTTAGCCTAAAGTTAATTATACCCTAGAACAAACCTAAATTTTCTTTTCAGCCCATTCTAAATCAAGCTCAAAATTAGCAAGCCCAAACCCTAATAATATAAAGATCAAAATCCCAGTCTTCCATTGCATAAACTATATCGGCTCCCTCCCTAAATATCTTCATCTAACGCTCTCCCACCTACATCCGCCACCGTTCTGCGTGTCTCCACCATCGTGCCCCCGTCGCCGTCCCACCGGCCTCCGCCGCATCCGCCACTTCCGCCCGAGTCCGCCTGCTTCACTTGACGCACCACCAATAGACCTCTTCCAAGAGCTCACCACTAGACTCGCCACCTCCCGCGCCACTAGACTCACCCACAAGAGCTTCTCCACCGCGCCACCAGGAGCTCATCCGCCAAGCCACAAAGAGATCCTCCTCCCACGCAAACTGTAGCTTCTCCGTCGTTCCACGAGGAGATCCTCTTCTATTACACCAGTTGCGATGAGCATGAGTCTGACGTGCCACCGGCTTTGAATAGGCGCTCATCGAATGAGTTCATCGTGTTAGAATAAGTCAAGTATTTTATTGATTTGATTTGATTCTGGATAGAGTTGTTGACTAGACTAGAGTTATACTAGTACTAGACTTCCTTTTGTATTCTATTTATTTTGATCAGTAATACATTATTCATTGCGGGAAATACTTCTTTCATGATATCAGAGCATGTTCTGATCCTAAATCCCTAAAATATTTTTTGCTTTTTTCTCTACTGCCCGCCCCCATCCTTTCCGGTGACTCCCGGTCAGATTCAGGCTAGCTTTCGGCCAATCTCCGGCAGCCAATCTCCGACGACCATCTGCTCCAGTATCTTTTCCGGCCACCATCTTGTTCGATCAGTAGTTTAAGGCTCCAGCCTCATCGTTCCGCAGGAAACCAGGTGGTCATCTTCTCCAGTGGAGCTCTCACATCTTCCCATCTCCAACTTTCAGGTCCACCGCAGCGTCTTCTTCGGCACACTCCAGCCATCGTCCCGACCTCGCTCCACCCGAGTCTTAATTGTAGCCGTCTCTAGTTCCAACGAATAATCCTCTTTCTCCGAAAAGTTAGTATTCCTTGCAGTGGCGAAGGGAAATTGGTGAGCTCAGCCAGGTTCACACTCCTTCTCTGCACATGTTTTTCGCACGTTGGCGACCAGCATCTGCACGTCTCATCATGCACGCATCATCACTCGCACGGCATCCTCACGTTCGCATCACGCGTCAGTCTGCACCTGCACAATCATTTTGCTTCAATTTAACCTAGTTGCTTTGCTTCGATTTGACCAAGTTACTTCGCTTCGGTTTGACCAAGTTGCTTTTGCAATTTTTATTTTTCTTTTACTGATTGCTTTTTTGCCTCAGTAATATGGCTGATTATGGTCTCGGCGGTGTGATATTTCGAGACATACAGGCCTTTCTTACCGACAACACGATGAGTTCAAGTGGATTTTGGATTCTGGCGCTACAAAAAACATGGCATCGTCTCCCACTGTTGCTGATCGTGTGGCCCACTATGATGGTTCTGCTCGTCTCTGTTGGTAATGGTGCTAAACTTTCTATTACACATGTTGGTGATTCTTGGCTTTCTAAATCTTTGCCTATTTATGATGTGCTTATTGTGGCCGATATCACTAAAAAAATGCTTTCCATCAGCAAATTGACTCTTGATTTAAATGTTATTATCTGCTTTGATGACCGTTCATTAGTTATTCGGCATAAAATCACTAGGGAAACCTTGGGTCATGGTCATATTGAGGATAGTCTTTATGTCTTAGACTCTGGTGCATCTGCTTTACTGTGTACTATGGAGTCTAATAAGTCGCGTGCATCTTTTGAAATATGGCATGCTAGACTTGGTAATGTTCTGCATTCCATTATTTCTGGTTTGCGTGCTTCTGGATCCTTAGCTGTCTCATCGGTTTTTCCTTAACCCACCTTCTGTGAAGCCTGTGAAAAGGCTAAAGGGAAACGTGTATCCTTTCATATAAATGATAAACCTGCTGCTATGGTGCTTGATCTGGTTCATTCCAATTTATGGGGGCCTTCACCTATTTTATCTGCTAATGGTTTTGTCTACTATGTCATTTTCATTGATGATTATTCCCGACTCTCGTGGTTTTATCCAATGCACCGCAAGTCTGATTTCTGGTATGTTTATCGCCAATTTGAGGCTTTTGTGGAGATTCAGTTCTCCTCCACAATTAAGGTGTTTCAGAGTGATGGAGAGACTGAGTTTGTAAATGGTCTCTTACGAGATCACTTTCAGACAAAAGGCATTCATCATCAGATTTCTTACCCATGTACTCCGGAGAAGAACGGTTAGGCTGAGCGCAAGTACCGCCACATTGTTGAGATGGGGTTGTTTATGTTGTATCACTCTCATGTCCCTCTCTCTCACTGGCTAGATGTCTTTGCTGCAGCCGCTTATACTATCAATCGATTGCCTACTCCGTTTCTTGGCGAACGATCACCATATGAGGTTATTAATGGACGGGTGCCCATATATACCAATTTTCATACTTTTGGTTGTCGGGTCTCCCCGTTCCTTTGCCCATTTCCCGATCACAAGCTGTCTCCTCGCAGTATTCTGTGTATTTATTGGTTACAGCTCGCAGTATAAAGGTTTCCGTAGCCTTGATCGCACTACTGGCAGAATCTATGTGACTCGACATGCTCGTTTTGACGAGATGTACTTTCCTTTTGCCCCATCCATTCCTTCGGCGATCGGTTCTCCACCTTTACTGTTAGCTATTTCTGCATTTGTTGATTCTGATCTTGATTCATCACCTCATTTTCCCCTAGTTGCTCCTATGTCGACTACATCTCCTTCAACCCCTTGCTCTATTTGTGCCACAGATCCACCACCAGCACCACGACAGGCACCTACTGCCTCCCCGTCGGTCTGTTCACCTGCTCAGTCTCCGCCAAGCTCGACTGCTTCTTCACCAGTCTCCTCAATCGGTTCTACTTGTCCAATCTCTCATCCCCGGCCTCACACTTATCGTATGGTCACATAGTCAATAACTGGAGCTCTTCAATCAACGATTATTTAGATATTATCGTTCATGGTCTTACTACTGCCTTGCTTGCTCAGTCTGAGCCAACGGATTATCGCTCTACTCTTTGGGATCCGGCTTGGGTTACAGCCATTGATGACGAGATGGAGGCTCTTCGTGGTCAACAAACTTAGGATTTGGTTCCTCTCCATTCGGACGCTAACATTGTTGGCTCCAAATGAGTTTGTCGGCTGATGTATCGCCCGGATGGTACCATTGAGCGTCATAAGGCTAGACTTGTGGCAAAAGGTTTCTCGCAGATTCCGGGTTTTGATTTTGATCACACTTTGAGTCTAGTGGTAAAGGCCTCCACTGTTTGGACTATTCTTGCCATTGCCACCATGCGCTCCTGGCCGCTTCATCAGTTAGATGTTAAGAATGCCTTTCTTAATGGTGTTCTCGATGACCCGGTCTTTTTGAAGCAACCAGTTGGTTATAGAGATCCCTTTCATCCAGATTATGTTTGTCTCTTGTGAAAGGCCATTTATGGACTTAAACAAGCTCCTCGGGGATAGTTCTAGCGTTTTAGCACTAATTTAACACAGCTCGGTTTTCAGTGCAGCTCCGCTGACATGTCCTTGTTCGTTCTCTCGAGGGGCTCCTCGTTTCTTTATCTTTTGGTATATGTGGATAACATCATTCTCATAGGGAACAACTCGACTCTCCTTCGTCAGTTTATCGAACGCATCTTGAGTTTGAGATTATGGACCTTGGCGCTCTTCATTACTTTCTTGGCCTTAAAGTTTCGTCTACTTCATCAGGTTTACTTCTTGGTCAGACAAAGTATGCTCGGGACATTCTGACTCGTGCAGGGATGTCCGATGCTTCACCAGTCTCTACACATTTTGTGTAGGTTCTCAGTTGCACAGTTCTACTAGTCCTCCATTTCAGAATCTGAATCTGTATCATTCACTGGTTGGAACTCTTCAATACTTGACCATTACTCATCTATACTTGGCCTTCTCGGTAAGGACAGTCAGTCAGTTTCTTCACGACCCCAGAGATGATCATTTTGCAGCAACAACGCGGATTCTGCGCTATGTTCGAGGGACACTTCATTTTGGTCTCACATTTCGCTCTGCTAGTTTTCCTGAGGTATTGGTATATTCTGATGCTGATTGGGCTCGCTATCTGGAGACTCGTCGATCTACTTATGGATATGCTGTCTTTCTTTGTGGGAATCTTGTTTCCTGGAGTGCCAATAAACAGCCCACGGTTTCTCGTTCTAGCACTGAGTCTGAGTACCGAGCTTTATCCAACACTGCTTCAGAGGTTGTTTCACTCACTCACTTTCTTCGTGATCTTTGAGTTCCTCTTTCCGGCCCTCCGTTGCTGTTATGTGACAACAACAATGTTATCTTCTTGGCACAGAATCTAGTGGCTCACAAGCTGGCAAAGCACATCGACATCGACTATCACTTTGCTAGGGAGTCGATTGCCTCCGATAAGCTTCGAGTTGCGCACATACCTACTTCTCTTCAGATTGTGGATATCTTCACCAAGGGGCTATCTCGTCCGTTGTTCGAGTACTTCAGATCCAAACTGTGCATCGGCGAACATCCGATGGTTCGCTTGAGGGGGTGTTAGAATAAGTAAAGTATATGATTGATTTGATTCTAGATACAGTTGTTGACTAGACTAGAGTTATACTAGTATTAGACTTCATTTTGTACTCTATTTATTCTGATCGGTAATACATTATTCATTGCGGGAAATGATTCTTTCACATTGTATAGGTTTATTTTGTAGATTAGATTTGTTGTATTGTGGAAATCCCTTTTGACTTTTGTAATCCAACTTGGGTACTGGAAATTTGATTTTTTTTAAACCTGAATTGGCCACTAACTATGGCAGGAAAATTGATAGGTAATCTCACAGGAAAAAGTGCGATTGACGTCGAACTACCGAAAGAAGAATCGACGTGGATTATTCTTTTGGTAATTTTTTTTAATTTCAATAATTGAAACTTGCGATGTCATACTACTGTCTGTCACTCCTTTACTGCAGTTTTGTTATGTGCGATGACGCACAGCTATCGTGGATTTTCCTTTTTTAGTTCGGTTCTTTTTTAAAAAAATTGAGTAAAACATACTTTTTACCTCGGTTTTGAAATGAGATAAAAAAAATATACTCTTTACTCGAGAAACATTTATCTCAGTTCTTTTGGAACTAAAAATCGTGGTAAAAACCTTTCGAGAAGAGAGGTAAAAGGTGTTGTTTCTCGTAGTGTCTTTTCCTTTCCTTTTATTTTCTTTCCTTCATTTTTATAGATCTATGACATTTAACTAAATATTTGCTATGTATATTTTTTTTGGAGTAGTTAATTAACTTGGGGATTATAATTGTATTATATATTAATGTTTATTTTGTGATATTTCTAGATCTATTTTATTTCTATGTGTTTGTGATTATTATGTTGTCTTGTTCGTAATATTTTTGTGAATTGCATGATTGTTACATTTAGCTTACACACCAAAGTCTACTTTCATGTTGTTGCACTATTAATACCCCCACGGGAGGGAAAATTATATGCACTTAGGGTAGTGATGGGTCGGGATCCACATGGGTGTGTGCACGTAGGTTGCCGTCATTAACGTTGTGATCGACTATGCACTAGTAAGCTGCCGAGTTGGTCCGAAGGGTTACACGTAGAGATAGAAAAAGTATCAACCTAGGGTTTCTTTATAATCCTAGGGTCATCGACAAAGATGCCTACTTCCAGGGCCTTTGTCAACCTTGTATAGAGCATTCGTAGTGTTCCACCTGGGACTTAATCGCATGGGTTAGAATCAGATCTATTGCACTTCCTTAGTTGTAGAGGTGAGACCGATGGAAGATTTGACCATCGTCTGCACTACGTGTCACAAACACTAGAATAGGGTTATAATTCTTGTATGTGACGAAATCAAAAATTGAAATGACATTAATCATGTAACAAAAATATTTCTCAAGTGCTAGTGTATATAGTTTATCATTGTGATTGCATGTTAGTAGTTCTTAGTACAACCCCCCACCTCCAAATGATTATTTTAGAAACATTGATTATTACTAATATGTCATCTGATTGACGATCCGATCACGGTTGTGCGTAGTTAATTATTAGATTCCTAACATCTCTGTGGACGACGCCGGTACTTTCCACTATTTACTATTCTTGTTAGCATAGTAATAGGAGTGGGAGCTACATTAATTTTTTTCTTTGATCCCTAACAGTCCTCCTCTCTTGTTTTAACGATAACGGGAGGGGGCGGGTCAATTTTTGACACTGTTGTAGGGGATGTTAGTTTAAAGGTCTAGTAGTTTACTTGTTTTTTAGTTTAGTGGTTAGTGTTGGTCTGTTGTTTTTTTGTTGTTTTACGCAATAGGTATTGCTTGTGTTCTTTGTGTGAACTGAGAATCTTTGGCCTACGATTCCAAATTTTGTGTCTTTTCTTTATTTTTCTTTTACTTGAAAACAAAATTGTGGAGAAGAGAGGCTCAATGAGTGAGATTTTGTAGGATATTTCATTGCGACCACACTACGGAGTCTTTCTCTTTGATGAGCGAAAATGAAAGAGAGGTAGGAGTTGTTGGTTCCCATGGCCGATGGGATAAAGATTGGTACCCATACCACGATTCTCCCAATTCAGTGTTTAGTGGACACTCGAATTCGTGGTATGGAACTTCATCGGGAAACCAACATTTTGGGCTAGATAGTAGACAATGCCTCAAACTCAATCCCTAGGATTAGTTCCCAAATCGGATCATAGAGAAATTTTGCATGCTATAGCTTATGTGACATAGAGTAGTGAGTTACTCCAATCACAATTGCATAGCGACATTAGAGATTTGGGAACTCAACTCTTCTCAAGCATTGAGAAAGTTAAAGGGTAAGTGAGTGATTTTAATGAAAAGGTGAACCAATTAGAAAACCCAATATTCCGAAAATGAACCATCCCTAGTTGATATTGAGATTTTGGTAGATGAATCCAAAGGGATGGGGAGTGGTTTGTTGAGAGTGAAGAAGGTGAGGAAGGGGTGATTATACTCAATTCACCATATTACCTATTTTCACCTCAACCTCCACCTATAGAACTAACTCCCTCATTTTCGGAGCCCTTAGAGAAAACCATAGAGAATCCAATTTAATATGCTAAGCCTCCAAACAACCTATTTCCTTTATGGTTGACTCCTTCTCTACCACTTCTTCCTCTTTGAAGATGGTTACCTCCACCTGTCCATTTTTAGTTACCTATGGTGATGGGTACAAACACACAACAAAGGGATAACAGTAGGATTTTGTCAACGACCTTAAAAATATGGAGTTTCTTGGGAGGCAACCCGTGCTTTCAAAAATTAATTTAGTTAGTTTTTCTTTGATAAAAAATCTTCAAATTTATCCTACCATTCTTACCCCAAACTATAAGGCACCACTACACTCCACCACCTAAAACACCACCAAATACAACCTAGGACCAGACACTTGTTGTTTCTTTGTGTGGATATTGATTGATACTTGTTTAATATCGATTTGTAGTGGCTTAATTTGAGTTGCATGTTGGGGTATATTTGAGGATATTGATGTGGGAACAATTCATTGGGAAGTTGTGATTGCCTATCATTTTGTTTACCTTCCCTTGTTTTCATATCATGTTTCTTATTCAAGGAATGGGTGTGTTGTAAGCTTGGGGGAGGAAATATTTCCCATTGCATTGTGTTGTAGACATTTAGGATTTTTGGTGTGTTTTTCTATTTTAAGTTTTTGGTTTGTAACACTATTACACTTGGTGTGCATGTTTGTTTTTTAGGAAGCATATGGTTTTGGGGGGAAAGCAAGCAACATGGTTTAGGAGAAGTGCAACTCACGGACCATGTAGACGTACATGGTTCATGATGCTCAAAATGATCGACAAGGAGGAGAACCAAACCCTCAAATTCATGGGGTGTGTAGACGTACACAACCCATGAAGCTTATCTATCTTCCTCTATCCCAATCACCATTTCTTCCCTACCACCACCAAAATACCACCCAAACCCACTTACCCTCAAGGCCCTTAAAACACACATATCAAAACCTAAGAGGTAACTTGTCGTTGCGATTCAATTGTTTATTCGATTTGTTTTGCATGATAGTGGTTGTGGTTTAACTTACTTGATTAATGGTTAGGGGTAGTTTATGGGGGTGATGGTAGTATGTTCATTAAATTCCATGATTGGTTCCACTAAAGGTAGATTTTAGTGGTCATTTTTCATTGTGAGTGCTCTCCTCTTTCCTTCCCTTGACATATGTTCTATGATTGTGTATATGCATTGAGGAGAATGCAATCTTTAAGTGTGGGGATGGTAATATATAACACTTATGATTCTTAGTTGTTTTTATGTAGATAATAGATTTTCTTAGAGCCTTTTGAAAAAAAAATATGATTGAAAATTTGAAAATAAAAATATATACCCTGCTAGGTTGGAAACCCAAAAGGGCAGCTTAGGTAAAAATGGAAATAAAGCCCGGATAGGTCAAAAGACCTAGGTAAAATTGAGAAACTAGGCCCAGAGAGGTTTAAAAATCTAGACAAAAATGAGAGTGTGTGTCGAAAAATGTGAGCCATGAGCTCAACATGTGTGAATTCTAGGATGAAAACCCGAATGGGCTCCTAGGAAAAATTGAGAGAAATTGAGAGAAATTTGAAATGGAACTTCAACATCTTTTGCCCATTTTTGGTGGTTTATACATTGACATCTTTTGGTCATCATTGGCGGTTTCTTCATCAACAACTCTTGGATTGTCTTAGGTGGTTTCTTCAGATTAGTAAGCTAGTTTATTACTTATCATTTTACCCGGCCTTTTTCCTATTATGCTTTTATGTATTTTGGGTGGACCGACTACTTTAGGATCTTTGGGGAGAGTTAGAGTTGTGAGAGTTTTACAATCTTTGGGGGAACTAGGGTAGCTTAGGAATAAGTTGGGTGTATCTGTTAAATTCTCTTTGCATGCTACATTCCTCTTGAATCTTTTCTCATTTTTGTTTACTCGAGGAAGAGTAATGGTTTAAGTGTGAGGGGATCGATGTGCACCTTTATGCATTCGTTAACCGATGCATTTGACATATTTATTATCATCTTTTGTTTGGATGATTGCTATTTTATTTAGGTTTACATGACAAAGGGTTTAGCCAACCATTATTGAGTTTTTTGTCTAAATCCTGAGTTTCTTGGAGTTAATTGACACTAATGGACACTTTGTATTCATGAGCACCTAGATTTTCCTTTATCATCGCATTAGAAGGTTGATCGTGAGTACGTTTTCGTCATTTTTAAAAAAGTCATCCGCGAGCGTGGTAGAAGATATTTGAAGCTCATTCACAATGATTGGAGAAGATATCGAAGGTCATTCACGAAAATAGATTGAAGGCCACAGACTCTAAAGCATGGTAGTAGATGGAACTGAGCCCAGAAAAGGCAGATTTGAAGTTCAAGAACGCCAAGACCGAGAGATAAAGAAGCGGAGAAATTGTAATCCAAGGTTTGCATGGAGTTCAGGGAATGGTCCGAGAAGAAACAACCTTTGTGGGTGACACCGTTGAATTTTTCTTCTTGAGCACTACAAGAACTCTCACAATGGATCAACTTTTCATCGATAGCGATGCAAATAAATTTTGGAAAGAGAAGGACTTGTTGGTCTCGCACCAAGACCTCCAGCATGGAGTGTGGCAACACCATGGATTATGCTAGGAGGCATCAGCACAGACCGTTCCACTCCGCACGAGCCGTTTCGATAGGTAGGAGTCGTTTGGCCCGATTTGACCGTGCCATAGCCCCTTGGCACGAACCATTTGGTGCAAAAATTCCCGTGATATCCCAATCCTTTGTGAGGCTAAGTATAGATACAGACCATGCCAATTTACTCGGCCCATGTCATTTCAACTCAAAATATGCAAAGACCAGCTTCAGCTGACAGCTCATGCCGAAGGACACGGGTTGCACGATTCATAAGTTCAAATTGGAGCACCAGCCAATAGCCCGCGCCATGACACACAAACCGTGTCAGCAAAAAGCTAACCATGTCAACACGGCCTGCGCTACGACACACAAACTGTGTCACCATGACGCGCGCCGTGACACGCAACAACAAGGCTTGTGCGAGGACACACCGCCCGTGTCAGCACAAAGTTAACCGTGCCAGAAGACACGACCTGTGTCAATACGAAACTAGCTGACCGACATCACCAGCCATGCCATTTTTGACTGTCCGTGCAATTTTTGTCTGCTAGGGTTTATTAGCCTATTTTGGGCCCCTTTTTAATGCCCAATTCCCTACTTCTATATATCGGAGCCTTTATCCTTATGGGGTTCACTAAGTAGGCATAATGTAACTTTTATATTCCAAGTAGTTGGAAAGGAATTGTAGAGTTCTCTCTTTATCTAGAGTTCTTCTATTTTCATTCTCTTTTGTTCTTTTTTTATTTCTTTTCTTTTCTTTCCGTATTTTCCTAGATATATGGAATTTAACTCAATTTTTACCATGGAAATATTTGTAGGGAGTAGTAAATTAAATTATGGATTATATTTGTATTCTTGTATTTATGTTTAGTTTTTGAGAATTCTAGATCAACCTATTTTTGTGTGTTTTGTTATTTTTTGTTGGTTTGTTCTTCATATTCTTGTGAATTGCATGATTTTCATACTTAGTTTGCACAAACCAAAGTCTACTTTCATGTTGTTTCACTATTAATACCCCCCGGGAGGAAAACCTAGATTTTCTTGGGGTAACGATGGGTCCAGATCCGCGTGGGTGTGTGCACGTAGGTTGCCATTGTTAACGTTACGATCGACTATGCTCTAGTAAGCTGATGAGTTGGTCTGAATGGTGATGGGTAGAGATAGCTAAAGTATCAAGCTAGGGTTATCTTTTTAATCCTAGAGCCATCGACAAGATGCCTACTTCGTTTGCCTTTGTAGGCCTAGGGGTAGAGCGTTCATAGTGTTCTGTCTGGGACTTAATCGCAGAAATGCTCACGAGCAAAGAATATAAACTCAAAATTCTGAATATTTGATTGATAAAAAGGTGAGGGGATATATATAGGATTTGGTTCGGCTAGAAACCCTATTCCAAAATAGAATCTAAATCAACTTATGACGGTTTTAAGAAGCTAACACCATATGTAAGTAGTGTTCCTAAAATAAATGACTACTTGGCCGATTTCATCAAGATGTGTTGTTGAATGAATATTGCCTTATCTAATCTTACCAAATCTAATTCTAATATGAATAAAAGTGAATATTCTTAAACCCTAATGGAATGATTTCGAAACTAAGATCTTCAAAGCCCACATGGCCGAACATAATCCTTAAAGTCCAAAATGAAATAATTTTACAATAGTTTACAATACCTCATTATAAACTCGGTGGGAAAAAAGAGTATAGTGTTCTTCATGATGTCTTCACTTCCTCGATACTCTTGAACAATTTATCCAAGAACTTGTCGATGTTGATTTCTTCATTAATTCTTCATCATGAAGTTGACCTATCAAAGCATTTAAAGCCGCATCTCTAAACTTCATTCTTGCCCTAGTCATAGGACATGCTATGTCGTTTAGAGGATCCCGAACATAACCTTTAAATATTTGATCAATTAGGTTTGAAATATCTTTATCTATGGTGGTAGTTGTCTTGGAATTTTCATTAGAGGGAATAGTAAAATGTATTTAAGGTAAGGTGAATTCAATCAACCTACAAAATTTTTGCATTCCACCACCAAAGACAACTCGGAGGAGCGGGGGTTGATGTGGGGCAGGTTGAGCCCTCCGGGAAGAAACTGGACATGGTTCATGGACATTCCGGGGGTGTTTAAGAACGGAAGTGTAAATACATTACATGAGTTAAGTTCACATACAGGGTATCGAATACCCTTCCATTTTTCACCTATCCTTCGATGAAGAAGTCCTTGGATGATGCTTCTGCCGGACTTTTGCAGGGTAATCTTTTGAGGACGGGACCCAAATTCAGATACACGATGTATAAGCCCTCCAAGGGAGTCGGGTCTACGACTAATGAAGGCAACGATAAAGAAAGAGATGATGTAAAATAATAAATAGTTTGAATATGTAGGTTTTGTTAAGGAGTTGTTTGGTAACGTCCGATCGGACGAATATGATTTTCATGCATGCATGTGTATGAATTATTTGGCTTGTAATCTAAAATAATTGAAGTGAGAAAAAATAATTGATGATTTTATAGTGTGGAATGATGATATTATATCATGGGTGACATATTTATCATAAGGTCAAATATTTGAGAGAAGAGAAGGTCTATCAAAGGATTTTACAAAAAAAAAAATTAAAAAAAATTACATGCAAATTCTTTGAAGGAGTAGCTTTTTTTTACCATGTCATTCTTCAATTATTCAGTTTCCGATTATTTTCAGTGCATTCAATATATACGTATGAAGGAATTTAGGTAAAATATAGAGTATTTTATCAAAGATGATCATTTTCAACCTCTTATATATCTTCTAGAAAAAGGATAAATGTATTTTACCCCAATATGAGAATAGATTGTTCAACACTTACTCAAGTGGATAATCATTATTGGAAAATATCTCCATAGGCACTAGTAATTCACCACAAAGTCATTGGTAATTAGCCTTCAGAGATACCGGTGCCTAAGTTGCCAGGTTCAAATTTACACAGTTTTGAGCACCGTTAAGGCATACCAGTGCTAAAAATATGAGCACAGTAGGTACATGTGCTAGTATGAAGTATCCTAGTGAAGAATATGCTTGCCATGCTATAAATGTTGTTAAATATATTGTGCAAGATGTTTTTTAATTGAATGGTGATGATTCCTTGTTAGTTACTTTGGAAAATTATGTTGAAAATGCATGCCGTGTATATTCCATGAATACTAACTAGAAGGAAAGCATTGAGGATTTGAGCATTCTCGAAGAGGTGATTTAAAGCACTCCCCCTCTAGCCTCAGAGGAACCAAAGAAGCCTAAATATCTTTCATCCCCTGTGAAAGCTCCAAAGATTGAGCTTAAAGCTTTTCCAAGTGTCATCAAGCATATATTTATTGGGGAAGGACAGATACCAGCAGTCATAATTTCAAGTAAGCTCACCCAAGAGCAAGAGGAAAAGTTAATGGTGTTGTTGCAGAAAAACAAGAAAGTAATTGGATGAACTATTGCCTACATTAAGGGCATAAGTGCATCCACTTTAATGCACAGAATATTGTTGATAGATGATGCAAAACACATTCGACAACCCCCAACATCGTTTAAATCCACCTATGATGGAGGTGGTTAAGGTGGAAATCCTCAAATTACCTTAAGTGGGGATGATTTATCATATCTCGGATAGTAAATGGGTGAGCCAAACTCAAGTGGTGCCAAAGAAGAGTGGGGTGATGTTAGTTGAGAATGAGAAAGGTGAAATGGTGCCCAGTCATGACCAAAATGGGTAGCGAGTTTGCATTAACTACCGGAAGCTAAATGCAGTAACTCGGAAGAATCATTTCCCATTACCGTTCATTGATCAAATGTCGAAAGACTAGCTAGTCATCCATAATATTGCTTCTTCGATGGGTACTCGAGGTATTTTCAAGTGGCCATAGTTCCGGAGGACCAAGAAAAAACCACATTCACGTGCTCATTATGTATGTTTGCCTACTGGCGTATGCCTTTTGGGCTATGCAATGCCCCCGCTACTTTCAAAAGGTGTATGGTAAGAATTTTCTCGGAATTTGTTGAAAATTTTGTTGAAGTATTCATGGATGATTTCACCGTTCATGGTAATTCTTTTGACAATTATTTAGAAAATTTAGCACAAGTTATTAAGCATTGAATTGATACTAATCATATGGCAGAATAAGCATTGTCTTAGGCCACATTTTCTCCTCTAAGGGTATTGATGTAGACAAGGCGAAGATAGACACAATTCAAACTTTACCTTATCCTACTAATGTGCGTGAAGTGCGCTCTTTTCTTGGTCATGCAGGATTTTACCTCCGGTTCATGAAGGACTTCTCAAAAATTGTATCTCTCTTGTGCAATTTTTTGCAAAAGGAGGTGGAATTTGTGGTGGACGAGGGTTGTAAAGAGGCCTTCATTTTATTTAAAGAAAGGTTAGTTTCAGCCCCTATCATTCAACCCCTAGATTAGTCCATGCCCTCTGAGGTCATGTGCGATGCAAATGATTACGCCGTCGGAGCGGTGCTTGGACAAAGAGTGGGGAGGGTGCCTCACTCCTTCTACTACCCATTCATGACTCTCAACGAGGCCCAAAGATACTACTCCACCACAAAAAAAGAATTGCTAGCAGTGGTATTTTCTTTGGAATTTTTTTAATCTTATTTGCTTGGTATCAAACTTATTGTATACACTAACCATGCAGCGCTTCATCACTTGATGACGAAGAAAGAGGCAAAGCCGAGATTGATTAGGTGAATCTTTCTTTTGAGAGAGTTTAACTAAGAGGTACGAGATAAGAAGGGCACGAAGCCGACTGGTTCCATGCTAAGAAGTTGAGGTAAAGTAACCAATGACGGAGCAAATTTGGGAAGAGTTTCCCGATGAAAAATTGTTCGCAATCGGGAACCTTCAACCATGGTATGCCAACATTTTGAATTTCCTTGTCTCCGATAATTCCCTCTCCATTTTACAAAGGCTAAAAAAGATAAGCTAAGAAGTGATACTAAGTATTATAACTGGGATGATCCTTTTTTATGAAAACATTGTGTAGATCAAGTCGTTAGGAGATGTGTCCCCGATAATGAAGTGAATTCAATTCTTTCATTTTGTCATTGTTGTGCATATGGCGGTCATTTTGGAGCAAAGAAGACAGCTAGGAAAATCCTAGAAAGTGATTTATATTGGCCTACATTGAATAAACATGCATACACTTTTTGAAAATACTGTGTTCAATGTCAAAAAGAAGGGAATATTTCTTTTATAGATGAGATACCTAAAAAGCAATGTTGTATTGTGATTTTTTTGGGCATTGATTTTATGAGAACTTTTCCTAATTTTTGTGTCTTTACATATATTCTTTTTGTCGTTGATTATGTGTCAAAGTGGGTTGAAGCAAAACCCACTAGGACTTATGATTCTAAAGTGGTTGTAGATTTCTTGAAAGATAACATCTTCTTTAGAATTGGGGTCCCTCGATCCTTGATTAGTGACTGTGACAACCATTTTGGCAATCGGACAATAGAGGCACTTTTGAAGAAGCATGACGTCTCACACAAGTCATCCACCGCATATCACCCAAAAACCAATGGCCAAACTGAATTTTCTAATAGGGAAATCAAATCCATTCTTTCAAAAAATGGTTAACCCTAACCAGAAGGATTGGAGTTCTAGGTTGAAAAATGCCTTGTGAGCATATAGGAAGGTTTACAACACACCAATTGGTATATTACCATATCGGTTGAACTTTGGTAAGCCAAGCCATTTACTGGTGGAAATAAAGCATAAGGCTTATAGGGCGGTCAAGAACTTCAACGTTCATGTGGATGAGGCCGGTTTGCATAGGAAGCTATAATTGCAAGAATTTGAGGAAATACGAACGGAATCCTATGAGAATGCTGAAATCTAGAAGGAGGAGACAAAGACTTGACATGATAAGATAATCAATAGGAAGGAGTTTGACGTTGGTCAAAAGGTCCTCCTATTTAAATCTCAATAGGTCCTCCCTGTAAATTGAGGTCGCGGTGGATAGGCCTTTTTGAAGTGGTAATGGGATTCCTGCATGGTGTGGTGGAAATCTTGAACCAAGATAAGTCCAATTCCTTCGAGGTCAATGGACAACATTTGAAACCTTACCACGAGATATTAGTGCCAGAACAAGGAGAGGATGTTGATCTTCTTGATCCTATTTCTAAGTGAGCCCAAGAAGGGGGGTAAGTCATGCCGACGATGTTAAACAAACTTGATTTTGATCATCCTGGTGCAACGCGTGACATTTCAATGAGGTAACTTTATTATTTTTAATTTATTGTACTAATTGTTCATAAGTCATGCCGACGAGATTAAAGACACTTGGTTTTGATCATATTTACTTGCTTTATTTTGTTATTTTGGAGCAATATTATGCTTCGGTGTTTGTTTTGATTTTTCGGGAAAAGGAAATGAAATGAGGGGGAAAGAAGGAAAATAATCATGATTTCAGGAAAAAAGGCCCACGAGGGAGCTTCACTGTGCGGGCGAGCGCTCAAACACACGGGCGGCTCATTTTTGAACTGAAGGCCGAATCGGCCGAGGTTTGATTTGAGCAGGCCATGCACAGAGGATTGTTCCCCTGTGCCCAGCCCCCTATATATATTTTATATATGTATGTATATATATGTGTGTGTACATGTACATATAGAGCTGGCATTTTGAGCCAAAATACCATACCAACCAACTTACCAACCGAACCACGTACCATCATTACCAAATATGTTGGTAACCAATGATGTGGTATGGTAGTACCGTACCATACATTTGTGATGGTATGGTAATGGTTTTGAGAAAATATTACCATGGTATTACCATACCGTACCACATATTCATGTATTAAAAATAAATATAATATTTTGTGAAATTTTTGCTTTTATTAAGTTAAGATTTATCATTCTTTAATATTAAAACCAAAAGAAATAATTTGAAATATGTAGTTTATGTTTTGATTTCAATACGTTGGATATTGGTAAAAGTTTGAAATATTTTCTTAAATTAAAATTTTGACAACTAACATTTTTGTTTTAAGCCTTACAAAAAAAATTATATCCTAATTTTTCCTTATTTATTATAACTTATTATATTTTGTAATATGATATTATTTTACTTTATTATTAGAGAAAGCCTCCTATTAGACCGACTATGGGTAGACTAATAAGGAAAAACCCCATTTCAATAATTTTTAATGTCAAATATAATTATTTATATATTGCTATACATTTTAAAAGTTTTTCAAAGTTATTGCAATCTCTTTGTAAGAAATAAAACAAACATCAAATCACCCTATTAGTTAAATCAAAATATGAAATAACTTCGTCTAATGGGAAAAAAGATTTTGTTTTATTATTAGGATTAGAGATATTTAATTTTTTTAAATTAAGATTATACAATAGAAATTTTTAACTATTTGTAATTTGTGTTATGAGAAAAATATTTAAGTTTTACACCTTGTAAATGGTGGTGTTCTACCATACGTACCGATAACAACCAACTTTTACGTATACTGATGTGTTGGTATGCCTAAGATTTGGTACGATATTGGTTTTTAAAAATAACATACCGACATTATTGGTATGGTACGTGGTATTAGTAAAAAGTGATGTTAACCATACTGAATCTACCCTTATATATATGTGTGTACATATTTTTTACCCTACCGCACCTTGTCTCTCCCCTTTTCTTCTTCCCTGTGCAGAATGTTTCTCCGACTCTCATTTCTTATCCTCTCTCAACACTACCTTTTCTTCTCCTAACACCAAACTCTTCTGATTTCACCATCAACTTCCTAAATCTTCCAATTCTTCCACACAAATCATACCCTACCATTTTAAATACTTCCCATACTACAAACAAACCCAATTCTGCCTACAACCCAAGAAAATTGAAGATTTCTTTTCAAGAACACTCAAAAATCAACAATTTGGGCTTCTTCAATCCGGAAGAGTTTTTGAGGAAATGGTGATCTTTCTTGACACTTGAGAATTATTGGAGGTTTCTTCACCAACTTGGAGGACCCAACGCAACCCGAAAGGGCCAAGTTAACAATATGGGTAATTCTTGAAAAAATTCCTTCGTGAGTGTTTTAAAGAAGTTATGTGTACTTGAGATTATTGTGAATGAGGATGGTTATAAGCTCTTAATTAAGGTTGTGGAAATATTTGATGAAGTGGTAGTATTTTTTATTCATGTGAATGTTTTGTGGTGCACTTTGTTGATCCTTGTGGTGATAGTGTTGAAGCATCCTTGTTAATTTTTGTGGTGGTAGAAGTGGTGAAATTTTTGTAGACTATTGTACATTTGAGGTTTGATTTTTGGCTTCATTGTTGTTGTGGGGTGAGGGTAGAAGAAATTCTTCTTAAAGCCCCTAAAAAGAGAATAATGGAAGAAGGTAGTTCCTCAAACTCAAAACCTCACATAGTTTATGACCCATCGCTTCCTTACCATGGCTTGAAAAAGTTAAGAGGGGATTATGCCGAAAGATGGGGGAGGTTGGAAAAAACTAGGGTGATCATGGCCACTTGGTTTGCGGATATGAATGTTTTGACTAAGTTTGGTTTGTTGGAGGCGGTTGATGCTATGTTAGATAAAGGTGGCCTAGAGGGCTTCACAGGGGGGAATTCCCCAACCTATAGATCATGGACACATGATTTTCTCTCAAAGGTAAAGAAGATCACTTACGATGATGGTAGTTGGGGATTGTTTTTCACCTAAATGATAAGAGGTGGAAAGCTTCATATGATGATGTAATGTTAGCCTTTAGGTGGAGTTACATTCCAGGCACCGGAGAAGAAGATGTTTTTGTGGAAGGAGAAAACTACAACACCCAAGAGTTTTGGAAATGCCTCACGGGAGAAAGAAGAAATCATCACTCTAAGGCTTCTTCAATTATCCATCCGGCGATCCGGTATGTCCACCGTCTTTTAAATATTACACTTTTCTGTCAAGGGGAGTAGAACAAGTACAATTAATATGAAGCACCTTTGGCCATTTACAACACATGAAGGTGGGGGCACGAATTGGGTTGATGTATGGGTTGATGGTTGCATCGATTACCCAAAAAGAAGTTGAGGCGCATTTGTGTTGGGGAATTGATCACGCTCTTGGAACTACATTATCATATCCACATTCCACCGATCTTGATGCCACTTGGTCACCACTCCGAGGATAGCTTCTACGCCATTGACTTTTTTGTGAAGGCAAAAATTTTGAAACTCACCGAAGACCTGACAAAGTTCACTTGGCTTATCCATGAAGGAGATCCCTACATGACTCTTCCATCGGACTGCCGAGTGGATTTACTAGAGACATCCTCATATTACCGCCCCCTACCACCCTGGGAAACTACTTTTATTGGATTGTCCCAATCCCAAGGGCAAGTAGGCCGCATTGGCGCACCACCACAATTTACTCCACCGGAACCTTTTCATACCATCCAAGGGATACTTGAGAATATGGATAATAGACTTGAAGGCTTGAAAACAAAAGTTGTTAGCATTGACCAACGGTTGAACAATCTTGAGTATTTTGTCGAGGAGGCTTATGGGAGCATTAATGACAACATGGTCGCAATCCTTCCAATGCTATCATTGCCCTCTGGAAATGACTCACCACCGGGGTTAGTGGAGATGAGAAGAAGACACGAGGAGGATAGAGCAAGAACATGTGCAAACAAAAAAGGTGGCGCGAGACCTTCAAGGTCGTAATTGTGAGCATTATGTATTCATCTTCCCTACTTTTTCTTTGATTATTTATATTTATTGGGGACATTGCATGGTTCAAGTGCGGGGAGGGAATTTGGATACTCATGTTTGCTCGTTTGTTTAATTGTAATTTTTGTTTAAAAAAAAGAATCCCGCTAAGTTAAAAACCCGAGATGGCAACTTAGGCAAAAGTGGGAGGGCCAGATAGGTTGAAACCCCAAAAGGGAAACCCATGCAAAAATGAAAGGCCAAATGGCATTGAAAAACAAAAAAGTGTGAAGCTAGGATGAGAGATTTTTTTATGCATCTCTTTATTTGTCTATTTGTTAGATTCTTTGGTAGAGTAAGCTAGTTATATACTTGTATTGTATACCCCACCTTTGATTGGTATGATGTTTTTTAGATTATCTTAGGCTTGGGGATATGAGAGTTTGAGAGAATCTTGTGTTTTGGGGGTTCGGGTAGTCTAGGAATAAGATGTTGGGTGTTTTGGGAAAATGTTTGCATAATAGTTAATGCTTAGGGTCTTTACTTGTACTTTTTTATTCGAGTGCGAGTAAAAGTTTAAGTGTGGGGGATTAAAATTTTGGGAGGTCGTCGACGTACCTCTCCAAAATACAATTTATAAGCCCCAATTACTTCCTAGCTACAACTAAGTAGGTACTACAACTAAGTTGGTAATGACAAGTAAGGGTCATCCACAAAGAGGTGGATTTTCCTAAGGGCTTGCACATATATTGGTGGATACTAGACTATATATATATAAGAAAGTATGTAAAAGGGGTGGAGGATTTTAATTGGTTTTCTAAGTTATAAATTGAAAGACAACACAACTGTCAAAGTGAAATAATTATGCTCTCATGCAACAAGCTACTAAAAAGATGGAAAAATCACAATTAACAAAGTCTTGGGGAAACTTTATTTCCAATTACAAACCTCTTACAGATCCTAGACTCATTATTGGACAAATTCATACATAAACAAAGAGAACAAAAAAATGGAAAGAAATGAAGAACTAGGGTTTGAGGGAGGTGATTTTAGTCCAAGAGAAAATTTTGGAATGAAGATAAAATAAGGGATATTTATAGTACAAGTTGTGGTCAAGAATAAGTTAAAAGGAGAGCTGGGTGTGCAGGCCGCACGCCCGAACTGAAGTGCCCTGTCGGGCATGCACGAACCCTTGCGCTCGTGCACATACATGAAGGGGCTGGCCGCTCGATATGGAACAAAGGATGTTTCTCTCTTTCACTTTGGTGAGCCTGGACACTCATTTTAGTGCACGGGCTGTGCGTCCACTTCACCCGGTCGGTCGGGCGGATGGTCTTCGCATCGGTCGGTCGACCTTCCTACTTCAAATTCGGACTTTTCTTCTACCAAATGGTATTGACATTCCCTTCTAAACCCTTATTTTCCTTGTGATTTTTCACTCTTGAATATTTCATCATAACATGATCGTAAAATACCTTCCAAAAACACCTTAAACTGGAGACTTAGGATATAACTCCTAAATCATCATCCTAACTTTCTTACCAACAAAGCA
>JAULKK010309917.1:0-12005 GCA_032355705.1 Rubia peregrina
TTGCTTTCGGGCAACTGATGTAAGCCTTCGGGCAACTTGATGTAAGCCTTCGGGCAACAAAAGCCAAAATTTTGGCATCATATGAGCTTAATGAAAAGGGAAGGACACCCTCCAAACTCCGTCTACGACGGTTTGATTAAAAAAAAAGATAGCAGTTCGATTGAAAGTGAGGATGCATATTACTTCATAAGTTCACAGGTTTAAAACCAGGTAATAATTGTTGAGATTTTCTTACCTTTCTTGAAATGGTGGTTCTTAATCATATGATAGTGTACTAATTCGCAATCGATAGTAAATTATTTTTACCTTTAAAAAATAATTTTTTCAATTCATGTAGGATCCCAACTATTCTCTTGACCTCATGGATGAGCGCATCGTGCTACATCACAAAAAATGTGAAGCGTCCAAATAAAATAATGGAAGATATGGTGAAGCAAAAATTCCAAATGCTTCTACGGCATATAGTCGAGGACAGAAAAGAAAATGTCATAAGAAGAAGGAGATCATTGAAATTTCTAATGACGATGAGGATCAAAATGGTAATTTGAATAAATGCTAAAATTTACAGTGAAAAGGTGGTGATTCTTGAGGAACTCAACATACCTACAATATGTGTTATTGATCCTCAAGTTGTATCCAGAAGACCATCCGTAGTCTTGTTTCAATTGATCGCTTCCAATAACATCAAGTAAGATTATTTTATGCTTCATCAATTATAATTTTGCATATATGAAATGATAATCACCTAACTTAATAAGTGTGATTTACAAAAAAAAATCATGAATATTCATGGAAAATTGGGTGAAGACCATTATTTCTTCACAAATATCCACCTTGGTCTGAACCCCAAAAGTAATAGCTTACTCAACCTCCTCCGACTTGGCCTTAATTGGACGAATCACTAGCAATGAACACCAATCAAGTCCAAGCATTGCTTGAACTTGAAAGAGGGAAGGACATTCATGAACATATCACCAGCATTATCCTTTGTATTGATTTTCTGAACACGAACCTTTATTTGTGCAATGGTATCACGAATGAAGTGACACTTAATATCAATATGCTTCGTCCTCTCATGATACATCTAATCTTTAGTCAACTAAATTTCACTTTGACTATCACAGTCAATGGTAGTATCCCTTTGTTGTAGAGTTAATTCACCAAAGAGACCTGTCAACTATAAAGTTTCTTTGACAGTCTCTGTGACTACCATATATTTGGCCTCAGTAGTAGATGAAGCAACTACATGTTGTGGAGTAGCTTTCCAGCTAATTGAACAACCTCCAATGCAAATGTATTGGCTGTAAGTGACCTGCGTTTATCAGGATCACGACAAAGTTTGAATCTAAAAAACCAACCAGAGTGTTGTTAGTTCTACCAAACTCGAAACACATGTTCGAAGTAATATTTAAGTATATGAGAATCCACTTCACAGCCTGCCCAATGTGCTTTGCCCGGATTGGCCATATACCTGCTAACAACATTAACAGCTTGTGAGATATCAAGAAGAGTACAAAACATTGCATATATAATACTCCCCACTATATTTGAATAAGGAATGCTAGCCATATAATCTTATTCATCCTTTGATTTTGGTGATCAGGTAGAGGATAGCCTGAAATGGCTAGCAAGAGAAGTGCTATATGGTTTGGCATATGCATGCCAAATCGGTCCAATTTTTTAAGGTAACTCTCCTGGTTCAGGCACAACTTTCCCACTCCATGATCTCTTCTTATCTCCATACAAAGAATCTTCTTAGCTGCACCCAAATATTTCATCTTAAATTCACTATTCAACAAGGCATTCAACTTGTGAATTTCTGCAAGATTCTTAGCCGCAATGAGCATGTCATGAACATGTAATAGCAAATAAATGAATGAGTTATCTTGTAACTTCCAGACATAAACATAGATATTATACATGCTCCTGGAGAAACCATGACCCAACATAAATGAATCAAACCTTTTATACCATTGTCTTGGAGACTGCTTTAATCATACAAGGATTTCTTCAACAAGCAAACCAGTTTTCCTTACCTTGAACTTCAAAACCTCCAGGTTGACTCATATAGCTATGCTCATCTAATTCTCCATGTAAGAAAGTTGTCTTGAAATCCAGCTGTTGTAACTCCAAATCAAACGTGGCATCCAAAGCAAGCAATACATGAATAGAACTATGTTTGACAAGAGGTGAGAAAACATAATCTACACCTTTGTGACCAATTATGCTTTGTACCTTGCATCATCAACACCTGAAGTATCTTCCTTTCTCTTGAAAACCCATTTGCAACCAACGATTTTCTTTCCTTTTGTGCCATCACAAGATCACATGTACCATTCTTTCATAGATACTCCATCTCTTCATTCATAGCCACCAACCATTTGGATGAATTAGCACCAGAAACGACCTCTGAATATGTGGAAGGTTCCTTATCCTCACTTGTTTCCTATGCCACTGATATAGCATATGCAATCAAATTTGCATACCTCAATGGTGGTCGAATGTCTCATCTCGGTCTATCTCTAGCAATGAAATAATACTCATCTCGTGGTTGATCTTTAACAAGTTAATGATCACGTTCTTCAACCTCTTCTTGGGTTGGGTTTCTCCCGGAAGAACTACCGATCTCTTACTCCACCTATTTTTGTGCACTATCCTCTTTCTATGAATCACAAGGATTGCAAGACTCCTTTTCATAATGTAACATATAAGATTCATCAAATGTAACATCTATACTAATTACAAATTTGGGTGATTTGGGATCAGGATACCACAACATATATCATTTCACCCCTGAAGCATAACCGAGGAAAATACATTTCTTAGCCCTAGTTTTCCTTCCTTCCTTGACATGATTATGATCTTTGGGGGGCCTCTCATGTTCTCTCTAAGCATATGTCTTTCACCATCTTGAGAGGGAACACGAGAGGGCCCCCAAAGATCAGAATGAATGTAGTCCAAAATACCTTTTGTTTTATGAACTGCAAGTAAACAAAAGCTAAGTCCAACTTACCAATAATTTGACCACAAAGAAGACCTTCCCTGCTTAACAATGTTAAGCCGTTCTCGCCCATATGTCCCAACCACTTATGCTACAATTTGGTGATGTCCTCATCTGAGAAAGTTGAGACGGCCACTGGCCCAGTAACTGTAGATCCCTACAAAACATACGAAGTGCCAACTATCACCTGAATATCTGTACCCGAGAGCATCAAGATTGCCCAAAGTGATGAGGTTTTTCTTTAAGCCAGGAACATGTCTAACATTATTTAGTGTCCTAATAATGCCACCGTACATTATGCTTTGAATTGTTCCTCTACCAACAACCTTACAAGGAGCATTATTTCCCATCAAAACAATTCCACCATCCCATTCTTCATAAGTGGAAAAACACCCCCCCTATCATAACTTATGTGGTAAGAACAAGCTGAATCTAAAAGCCACTCACTAGAAGACCTTGATTGATTAGCAATGGCCACAAATATGATTCCATCACTCTCATCTTCTGCTAACTAACTTCACCAGCAGTGCTGTTATTCTGATGATTTTTATATTTTCTCCCCCTTTCAAGTTAAAATAACTAGCCTTGATGTGCCTTTTTTTCTTGCAATAGTTGCAAATTTTATTTATATATCTAGACTTCGGCCTCCTTTTGGATCTACCAATTTCATAATCTCTATTTTCACCCCTACCCCTCACAATCAAACCCTCAACATGAGTTCCACTTGATTCCCCCGTAATGTCCTAATCAATCTGCTCTTTAGATTTTAATACAGATATTATACTATTGTATGAGACCCACTATTTCCCATTAATCATTGTGTCTTGAAAATACTTAAAGGACTAGGGAAGGGAACATAACAATAAACTGGCTTGGTCTTCTTCATCAACTTTAGCATCTACATTCTCCCAATCCAAAATGATGGAATCAAATTTATCAAGATGTAAGAGTATAGAAGTACTTTCTGCCATTTCCAGCATGTATAACTTCTGTTTCAAATAGAGGTGATTCTCCATTTTTTTCATGTATTTAGATTTCAACTAATCCCACATACATTCAGCGATTCTCTCACTAGCAACTTTCTGCAAAACCTCGTTGGAGAGATTTAAAATAATGGTTGATCTAGACTTCTTGTCTAGATCACCAAAATCTTCCGGCAACATGTCCGCTGGCCTTTCCTGCAATCCTTCAAGGGCAGGCTCGCATCCATCCTGGATTGGGATGACTTCCATCTTAAGTTGCCACATACCGAAGTTTACACTACGGTTGAACTTTTCAATAGAAGTCCTTGTTACCTTCATGGTGGCTATAGATAAAAAAGATATGGCTATGATCCAATTTGTAAAGAATGCAAATCCCACGAGGTATCTATTAGCCCGAAAAGATGGATAACAAAGACAACGTAAAGAAAATAAAGGAAATAATTAACACAAGAATTTATGTGGTTCGATCAAATTTACTTACTTCCGTAGCCAGGGGAAACCATAAGCTTCACTACACGTGGAGAAATTATTGAAAGGCTTTTCAATTGTAACAATAATATTATTAAAATATAACATAAACAAACTCAAATTTAATCGGGTAGCATAATAACCCAATCCAAAATAAACAGCTCGAAATATACCTAAATCCAAGGTGAAACATTATAAAAAAAAGAACTGACATGATCCTACAAACAAAAATCCGATTAAAAAATGACATGACAGTAACCTGAACAAAAAATAACCCGATCCAACAGAATTTTTTTGACCCAATCTGACCTAACCTGAGTACAAAAATCACAAGACAGTAACCTGACCCAACAATTACCCGACCCAACCTGACCCAACAATCACATTTCAACTTGACACAACAGTAACCCAATTCGACCCAACAAATGAAAATCAACACGTTACAACTTGACCAATTTTCACCCAAACCGTTTTCAATCCGACACGATAACCCTAATTAAAACCTCTACTTTTAGTGCATATTTTTATAGGTTTTCTTTGATGCTGGCTGGTTCAACTGTCGATGTCTATTTTAACACACTCCAGACGCCCTCGAAAGTCCACTACAGTGAACAATGGAGATGTGGCACGACACTTTCAACGGAATTTCCAACCCAACAGTTGTTGATAATACTACGTAAATGCATTCTAAACACATGTTTCGATGTGGGAATTTCTCTCTAAAGTGCTCTAATTTTTTTAAAAAAATTGAAGCCATCGCACGACACTTTCAACCACAGTTCAAGTCAAACTGTTGTTGATAATACTAAGTCAGACGATGATTATTCGCCATCTGTCTAATGGATTTTCAGAGCCATCTATGGTCAATTTGACTACTGAAACACATGTTCTGAGTTTAGAACCTAGGATAGACAGATGTTCCAAAGAAAAAATTCATGATCATCGTGCAATGAAGCCGTTAATGATGATTCATGCACTGGTGCTGATATGAATCTCCTTGCGAACTCTCTGGATTGCAGAATTTAAATCTTTGACCGAATTAAGGAATTCGCAAACCCTAATATGGCCACACAAAATTGATGAACAACTAGTCCTCGAGATTGATTATCAATTTCAAAAAGTTTCTCACTAACTGGCCCGCTGGATTAGTTCACAAATAAATGGTATTGATACTTAATTAACCCGAAGGATTAAGCAACAATGACAACGCTCGCAAGCAAAGAGTATAAACTCAAAAATTCTGAATATTTGATTGATAAAAGTATGTCCATAACTCAGCCAAGCCTCCACTACTTATAGGGTTAAATCGGCCAAAACCATAATCCCAATTAGAATGGGATTTGGTAACTTCTGTCAGAAACTGAGAAGACTGATGACAGTTTTAAGAAGCTAAAACCATATCTAACTAAAATACCTAAAATACGGTGAATATGGACGAATTTATCCAAGATAAGTCTTGAATAAATATTGTCTTATCTAATTTTTCCAAATCTAATTCTAGTCAAATCAAAACTGAATATTCTAAATCCTAATTGCACTTAATTTGAAATTAAACTCTTCAAATCCCACATGGCCGAGTTTAATACCTAAAATTCAAAATGAAATAATTTACAATAGTTTACAACAATTACACCGCCCCAATAAAAAATTAGTGAAAAAAGAGTATAATGTTCTTCACGATGTCTTCAATCCCTCGACACTCTTGAACAATTAAATCAAGACATTGTCGATGTTGATTTATTCTTCAATTCTTCATCATGAAGTTGATCAATCAAAGCATTAAAAGTCGCATCTCTAAGCTTCATTCTTACCCTAGTGATAAGACATGTCTTATCACTTAGAGAATCTCGAACATATTCTTTATGTATTTGATCAAGTTTTGGCATTTGGCCATCTATGGTGGTAGTAGTCTTGACATTTACATCAAGTGCTTTATGTGGCGGTTTTAGTATGTAATATATACGAAGGTTAAAACCCTGTAAATGCAATTTTTAATTGTGGAATCTAGAAATTTATTTACATAATTCAACTGATAGATTCTTTAAAGTCTTTTTTAATTTTATAGTAAATTAGGCAAAATAAATTGACCACCTTGTAGTATTGTATAATGTGTTATAAATTTTGATAATAAGTAAATTTTGAATATTTGAACAATTAAACAATAAATCAGATAATTTTTATTTTTATTTTAAATTTTGTGTGGGCCTCTATAGTTTTAAAATGATTTTTTCGAACAAATTTTGTTAGTTTATGCGTTAAAGATATATTTACAATTTCAAAAGGAAAAAAATCTTTATATAATGTCAAAATAGGTGACATTTTAAATAAAAATATTACGTAACTCGCCTTCCCCTCGTCCGACCCACTGCCAAAAAAAAACTCATGATCATTAACATCTTTTTGTCACCACCGTCAGCCTTCACCCATCACCATAATCATCCTCCTACCATCCACCATAACAATTTCACCACCACTATCCATCACCTTCATCACCGCCCTCCTACCCAAGGCATGTTCTCCATTGAGACAAGTGCGGCACTTGCTTTAACCCAACACCCCACCCATAGTCAACCCATAACAAAATTTTGAAATACAAAAAAAAAATCCTTTTGGAGAGATATTGAATAATTTATCGAGCCCCGAGCTTATTTAGACCGGGTGATGTATTTGACCATTTTCCAGAGTGGTGATATCTAATTCTTTAAATGAATTTCCTTTCTTTCCACCTTCATTCCCCATTTTTATTTATCAACCCCACCCCCTTCTTCGTCCATCGAACAACCACTCCCTTTCTCTATTCTAATTCTCCGCCACATCAAACCCTGGTTGCACCTTTTCTTTAAGAATTGGAGGAACCCATAAAACAAATCACCCTACCAATAACATCTCCAGAAGAATTATTAGCTTTGGTAACGAAATTTTTACCGTCATTGTCGCTTCACCACCTCGATCGCCAGAATCCAAATTATGGCCAACACCAAAATGAGATCATCATTCAAAAGAAGAAATGAGCGGCCATCTCCAAGAGAAATTAAGGGCGAGGAAAATTCGATAACTAAACACGATCAACCAGACAACGGAGATAGTAAATTTTCCAGCCCATTGCAATTTTTTGTACCAAAGAAGAAAAGATCCATACCTATTACTCCTTGCATCCCTCGGAGTGCGTCCAATTTAAACCAAGCTGGTTCTGCACTAGCTCAAGAAAAAAAGGGATTGCCACTCCTAAAAAGTAAGGCTTCCTTCTCCAACATGGTTTGCGATAGCAGCTCGACTGAAAGTGAGGATGAGGATTACTTCATAAGTTCACAGGTTAAAAATCAGGTAATAATTGTTGAGTTTTTTTTACATTTGTTGAAATGGTGGTTGTTAATCATACGATAGTGTACTGATTCGAAATCGATAGAAAATAATTTTTACCTTTACAAAATAAAAAATTTCACTTCATGTAGGATCCCGATTATTCTCCTGACCTCATGGATGAGCGCATCATGCCACGTCACAAAAAACATGAAGCGTCCAAGTCAAACAATGGAAGATATGGTGAAGCAAAAATTTCAAGTGCTTCTACGACATCTAGTCGAGGAAAGAAAAGAACATGTTATAAGAGGAAGGAGATCATTGAAATTTCTGATGATGATGATGATCAACACGGTAATTTGACAATTAATACTAAAAGTCGCATCGAAAAGGATGTGATTCTTGAGGATCTCAACATACCTACAATATGTGTCGTTGATCCTCAAGTTGTATCCAGAAGACCTCCCGCAATCTGGTTTCAATTAGTTGCCTCCAACAACATCAAGTAAGATAATTTTTATGTTTCATCAATTATAATTTGTACATATGAAATGATAATTACCTAACTTAATAAGTGTCATTTTCAGAAAAAATAATGAATATTTACCTTCATTGCCTCCATACTACATCCAGATCAAGTAAGTTACTTTACCGTTTCTATACTGAAAAAAACACACACACACACAATTAATTAGCATCTTGGTATAATTTTTGTCACGTATTTTTTGTCTTCTTCCATCCTCTGGATCGAAGAGTCAATATTGACAACCATCTGCCTTTAAATCAATTAGAATTTATTTTCCTAATGTGATATTTAGTTACTTGATCTCTCCATTATGCCTTATTTTCCAACTTCGTGATGTTGATCTTGTTGTTAAATTCCATTTTTTATACATAATAGAAAATATATTAATATGTGCGTGTTTAGTTAAAATTCCAAATATTCATCCGTATTCCAAAGTACATCCCCAACAAAATCAAATTTTATATATAGTCTCTTATGTGCATTTCGTGAAAATAATGAAATCGTCTACATACATTAAGTGTCTCGTGTTCGTAAGATATCTACCTAATGTCCCTTGTCTGCATCCTTATTATTTTGCAATTTCTCTTAGAGTGTGTTGAATTAGTAGCTAAGGTATTGGAATTTCACCATTCAATTCCAATTTCATTATTTTGTTGCAGTCAATTTTAGAAAATTTAGTGGTCGAATTCTGAAGTGCTGTAATTCTTTGGTTTCAATTCTTTGATCTGATATGATGTTTCTAATCCCCAATCTGTTTTTTCTTCAAATTCCAAATTGGGGTCATTTTTTAATCATAGAAAATGGGTATATTCGACTAATTAGCCCGAATCCTTTTCCGCTTCATCCTCCCACCTATCAGACCATGCCGAAGATGGCATTTCAAAGACCGGTTTGAAGCATAATGATCAGCTTGATTATAGAGCGGGATAGTGAGGACGATTTAGAGAGTAAGAGTGTCCACTCATTGAAGCACCAGAGAAGTAAGAGTGGCGATGGTGGCGATGACAATGGGGAGAAGAGTGGTGTTTTGCATAGAGAGGTAACTGATGATGATGAGTTGAGGAAACCCCCTTCGCCATAACCATCGCTTGTGCAGTCTGCGCTTACTCTTCTGCGGGTTAATCCGGCGCGAGGGTTGTGCAAATTGCATGACCCAGCCCAAATCGACCCGACTGAACCATTTATTTTTTACATTTATTTTAAATAAATTTTAAATCATATATTTGACTAAGTGTCAAGTCGAGCCAGATCAAAATGCCAAGCCGACCCAACCCAAATTTACATAAATAGTACTTTACCCAACCCGACCCGACTGAAAATTTTGTACCAATTTGGGTTGGGTCAATTGACTTGACTTGACCTACAAGTCAAAATGCGCACTCCTATCTGATGCCACTTTAAAATTTTGCGATAGGTTGTGGAGCCTAGGGTTATATATCATCTTCGTGATTTACCTTTTCTTCTCCCCTGTCATCTTCTTTAGTTACTCTCTTTTTAAGCTCTGGTTCGCAACTCCGAATCACAGCCTGGTCGGCCATTTTTCAGGTAGGGTTTCAGCTAGTCCAGGTCTCGCAACAGGTTGAACACTTTAGGGTTTTAAGAATTGAAGCATTGGGTTACGCCTTTTGTCTAACCAAACCATTCTTGAATAAATATTTTTTTCCCAACCAAATCGAGAAATGCACAAGGAATTTCGACTCCAATTCTATCTACCAAACACACCCTTTTATTTTTTATTAACAATCTCACATGTATTGTGCACAGGGAATTTCTGGCATGGAATTTTTTTCTTAGAATTAAATTCTATAGTTCCTCAAGGCATAAAGTGCTTATCCTGTGATTTTTATATGATAGCATGCTATTCCTTTTTTAATCCCCCCCACCAAAATGTTCAGCACTGTTACATACTTATAGGTCTTTCATCTCTCAATCTTTATAGCCCTAATTCCTTGTGAATATTGAATCAAAATATTGGCGGGGTTATAATGTATGTATGCAATACCTTCTAGTTGTTTGTGAAGAAAATAAAACATACTTTAATTATTTTGAATTATATGAACTAGGGGTAGAAACAATAATTGGTTGAATTATTCTGATGTACGTGTGTTGCATTTGTTTGAATTGATGTTATGTGTTGTTGTTTTGCGTTAAATATAGGGACGTTAACATGACCGTTTCTTTCATAAAAAAATATTTGGTGGCGAAGCTAGGCTTGAAGAGCACGAGTGAGGTAATTTATACGATCAACTTTTTAGAGTATTGCTTTCATACAGTAAAGAATTTACTCGAGTTCTTAAAAATAAATTTTTTATATTGAAATGCCCTATATTTTCCACACCAATTTTGTGCAGACATTTCAGTTTTTCCTCTCTTTTTTTCTTCAAAGAGACTATGGAAGTTGATGCAAATTAAGTTACACCAAAAGACCTATTAAATCAGAAGAAGGAAAAAAATCTATCTTAATCAGTGTATTAGATGCTTCTGCCAAAAAGTTAAAGCCAATCGAACAATTTATTATTGAAAGTCCAAATAAGTAAAGTTTTACAGTTTTGACAACCAGTGTAATATTTATATGAGTGATGATTAAGATTGTGAAAATTCATGTGGTCATATAGCGGCATGAATCAAAAGACATAATTATACGGATTTAACTAATATCATGAAAAACAATTGCAGCTAGAGATTAATATGCAAGGTAAGCCAGTTCATCCGGACACAGAACTGTGGCGATTGATGAAGATTTGGATGGATACTGCCAAGAGATCGCAAGCGGATCCATGTGCGACAACTGGAAGTTCTGGGGAGGATTTTGTCATGATTTTTAATTATAGTTGGAGCTCCGGGATCGATCCATTTTAAGGATCCATTTCGCCAACTGTAGGGGGAAAAATGAAGATGACGAACTGGTTATGCTGAAGCATGACGATAACTAGGAAGGATTGAACATTTCCAAGACAAAAAAAACAGGTGTTTTATTTAAGCTTCTAAATTGTAATCTACTTCCTGCATTAATTTTAAGTTTTTTTAGTACAAAGTGCCCTTCAATTTCAACCAGTTCTGAAGCTTTCTTTGAGAGGAAATCTATGGAAATTAAGTCAGATTTTTCGAGTTTGGCAAATTTCTCCATTTGAGGAACAAGATCATGGGACCTGTCCAAATCAGAAGCTTGGTTCATTCTCAATGTTTAATTTCATTGATGCAAATCCGAAGTTTTTCCCCGATTCAATCCAGTCTTGAATGAAAGCAAAAAGAAGGACAGTGAAGTCCCTCTACTTATCTACCAGTTGCTCTTATAAACACAATTGCTCCCTTCTAACTACCAGTTTTCTGGAGAGCTTTCATGGCTAATTAACTGCTTTCACTTGATTTGAGTCATAATTAGTTCTCCAGTGGATTTTCATAAATTTAAATTTATTATATCTTTCAAATAATCAGCAATGTATCTAGATAGAATTCAGATAGTAGAACATGTTGCAATTTATATTGGAGATAAAGCAATTTAATTAACCCTCGAAAACAAAATTGTCCCAAGCATGCATCAAAACAATAACTCTATTAATTGATCATGCATTACAGTGTCATGCTAAAAATCAATACAAATTAATTGAAAACATAAAGACATTCGATTCACATAAGCAGAAACACAATTACGTGCAATCACAAAAAGGTGGAGTCGCGAACAACGTTCACTGCCCTTGAAACGAATTAGACCCGTATGAGCATCGTT
>JAULKK010309926.1:0-12004 GCA_032355705.1 Rubia peregrina
ATAAATATAAAATTTTGGATTGTAGGAATCGGATTATAAACTTTATAATTACTACACGTTGTATAATAAATTTTATATATTGCAACTAAGAACTTTTACCTTTTATTATTCTAATTAAACCCCATATTTCCATAAGTCTATGGAAAAATCGTCTTTACCAAGACTTTTCCTAACATCTTTTTGTGAATGCGGGCAAAATTTTGGGAAACACCGTTCTTTTAAAGACATGTGAAATGATGAGCTTGGATTAGAATTATAGAAAGGTGAAAAAGTTTTAGTTGCAATATTAAAATTTTATATGCAACATGTAGTAGTTATAAGTTTATGACCTGATTAATGCAACATAAAAATTTTATCTTAATTTCTTCTAATTTGCACTTTAAACTTTGGTCTTTCCATAACTTATGAAAATATCGTCTTTCAAAATATGAACTCTATCGTAAATATGTAAAATGTTTATCTTTAATATTATTATATTTTTATTCAATATTTATATATTAATCACAATTAAATTAGAGTAATTTACACTCTTAGATAAATAAAGTGCATCCTTACAATTTGAAATTCACAAAACATTTCTGTGGACACGATGCTCATTGTATTTTAAGGAAATCATATAGTTAATATCATCTTAAGGGATATTTTGAGAAGAGAGGATGGGTATTAAAAAATTGTTACTGACAGATGGATTTAAAAATTCAATCTTTATATTTATCGGATTGACCAAATAGTCTACATTCAAGTGATCTTTACATTAGTGGATGAGATTATTCCATTTACATAAATGCACTACCTAACCATTACAATTCTAATCAAAGGTGTGAGTGGCAATAAGAGCAAGTCCAACGGATTCCCCAAAATTTTATTCAATGTGAAGATTAAAATTCATATTCTTTATTTTAAAGAAACAGAGGTAGTATATTTTTTTGCTCCAACACCAACAGACTCTTTATTTTGCAAACTTTGATATTTAAATCCCAATAATTATTACTTTGTCATTTAAATTAATAATTATTTTTAATTAATCTAAAATTTCACTTGAAGAAAAATTAAGAAAAAGGCTAATTTTAGTAGTTCATTTGTAAAGAATAATTAAATATTTTATAACAATTTATATCATTTAATAAATTTTAAAATAATGACAATTGAATTGATTAAGTCATTGGATTAATTTTTTTCTACGATTCAGAAAAATAAGACAATCTCTTGAACCAAAAACTAAAGAAGTCAAAATTTAAAATACACCCCTCTTTATATTTCACTATTTCTAATCGAATGAATAATGAACTATTTTCTTAATATCATACTCATGACATTATTCATGTTAATTATTATTTGACAATCATAAGTTTAAAATACCAAGAAAATTTTAAAATCGATCATTCAAAGGAAGGAAAAAAAGAGAAAGTGAATAATTGGATGTTTCCATGGTTCAATTTTATGTGCTGGTTCAACAAAAAAATGAGTGTTTCATTGATTTAGACTTGGATAACTTTTGAATACATAGAAAATTATTGTTAAAGTTTAAGTGTTAAATTAATGATTACATTAAATGTTCAATTCTCCAAATAATTTTTTCTCTACCAATATAGAGAACCAAACATTCTCTTACATCAAAATGTCTATTTTAGAGAATGAGATGGAGAATCTGTTGGTGATGAAATAGTGCCTAAAATCAATTAAAATTTCCATTATAGAGAAATTGTTAGACTTGCTCTAATAGAAAACACTAGTTAAATATTACAATTCAGATCAACGGTCTGAGTGACAACATGAAGGGTATGTATAGAGGATAAGGGTCTCTAATGTGTAGCTTTTTAGTAATGTTGACTTGAAACCATCAAATAAAACCAATTACAGTAACAAGCATTAGATTAAACACCCGAAATGTTCCATCCACATTTCTAATCAACTTCAATTCAATAAAAAAATGAAGAAAGTTAAAAGCACCCCAACTAAAGATCAGGTCAGTCTCCATTTAACATGTTTAAACATTCAAAACACTAGGAGAGCAAACTCGGTGATTTTGATTGCCAATTTTTTTTATGTTGGTGTATAAATATCATTTATAATACGTAGAATTGTCACTAACTCAAACCTGAAGGGATACCAAATAAATGGACTAAAGACAAATCAAACTGATTATTTAGTCTAATTGGCCTAAAACATCATAACGAATCGAAAGCTACAGATCTAATTGATTAATCATAGATGGAATTTCCAGAAGCACGTTGATCAAACGATTTTGACTCGAATTTATCCAAATCGTATTTGGATAACTCATTTTATTTGCTACCCTTTTGTTGAATAACAAATTAAAATGAAAGATAGAGAAAAAAAACTAGAAACCAAGAAAGCTGATAAAAACATAAATCCACCACTACAAATAAAAAAGAAATTTGAAGGGAATAAAAATAAAAATAAAAGAAGGAATTTTTTTCTCCAGGTGCCTCTACTTGGTGACGGAAGATGGTGGTGAAGGAGCGACATGCAGCGACAATTGAGAGTTACCAACGATGCATGTGTGGACTTGATGACGTGTGGCTAGTACTAACCGTGCGTAGACATCAACCGCTTAGTCTTTAGAGGCTTTCTTGGGTGAAAATATCTGAATCTATGAATACTCCCTCCGTCCCAATTTAAATTAACCCTCAATAATTGCACACCGTTCGAGACACATGTTTGACCGTTAATATATTTAACTACGTATAACAATGACAAATAAAAAGGTTACTTTTCAGAAACTACTTGTTGCGACAAATTTAACAATATCACATACGATAGTATTATTTCTTATATATTTATTCAAATATGTGGTCAAACTTTGATAAAGAATAGTGTCATAAAGTAAGGGGGTAATTTAAGTTGGGATAGAGGGAGTATAAATCCCTGAAACCTCAGAAGAAAACCCTATTGGTATCTGTGTCCCTTCTCTGAGTCAGTGGTCGGAAATTGGAAGCTCTTCGGTGTCTCTTCGGTGTCAGAATGTCTCCACCATGGGCTGCTACATGAGCATCGTAATTTCATCCAGGCTGCCCTGGGTAGTCTTCACCGGCCAGAAAACATAAAAGAAATCGTATGTTCGAAGAAGGAGATAGAGAGGGTTTTTTGTATGGTCATTAAGAGAAATTTCAAAGTACTAAGGAGAAAGTATGGAAGGAGGAGTGAAAGGTAAGGAAGAATGATACTATAGTAGAGTAGGGGTGAGGAGGGGGGAAGCCGATGGAGGTGATGAGCGGTGGTGGCCTCCTCAATCGCAGATTTAGGATTTAGAAGGAGGGGAGGTTTGAAAGGCATAGGTCAATGAGTAGTCATGTATTGAGAAGTGAAGATAATTATAAAAATGATCTGTGTTCTATTTTGAATACTTCATTTTCCCCTAAATATATGTTACTTATTATATTGAATGTTTTCAATTTAATTTCTTACTTCCCGTTCCTTTTATTTTGGGCAAGAAAAAATCAAATTAATTACCAAAATACCCTCAAGATTCAAGTGACTTGGGTGGCTAGTGGCTAATGAAGGACCTGGAATTAGGAATGAGGTGGGTCTATTTATTATATTTGGATATAAGTAGGATCAATTCATAATAACATTTGACCATGTTTAGCATAATTATATGTTAGTATTAATGATTGTGTTTACATTGTCCAAATATTTATAAGCTCAGACCCACAAAAATAATTGTACTAGTAGTACCCACAAACCTTTCCTCTTGATTCATGGCTGAGAGATTCTGAAATATCGGGATACATGAGAGCACGATCGTCCACAAACTCTCTCACTCCACAACTAGGAGTTTATAGAAAAGATAAGTATGTGATGATATGATAGATGAAGAGAACACGCGGATGAACTCCTAGAAACTCCTATAAATAAAAATAAAGACACCAACGTCAACTAAGAAATTTTCATTATATACTATATCACATACAGAATCTTGCTAACTTGATCGTCAAAATCCCCCCCCGGACCAACTCTGGAGAAAAATTTACAAGTTAACCAAAGGCATGATTAAAATAAAAAGGAATTTTCATATCTAATAAAAGTTTTCATTGGCGCCGTCTGTGCGGATCAAATTTTCATTTCACAGCTATGATGGTTACTAGGAGTGGCCGAAGTCGAACACAACAACATCAATCTAATAGCACACCAGAGCAACAGAGAAACAAAAAAATCATGTAAAAATGATAATTTAACTATTTTGAAGAGGAAGTAGAAGCAGAGTCCCCAAACGCTGAACATAAAAAGGAAAAACAAACTTTCGCATCACTCTTGGAGGCTAATTATTATTATTTTTTACGCACAGTTAGTAGACACTGTGAAAACAATGGGGAAGCCTCATCAGATAATGGAAATGTGACCCAACCGAGAACAAGGCTTCATATGAGCAAGGAAACTATGCACCACACACTTCCATAAAATTTAAGAGAACAAGAAAATACCATTGTATACCACCAAGTCTTGACATATGTGGATGAACTCGCAAACATTATCAAGAACAATGGCGTTGACCACTCTCCACTTGTAGTAAACATGTAATACATCGCAATTACAATGTATTTAAAGTTTTCTTGTCATGTGAAGGTGTATGATGGAACCTCATGTTCAAAAGAATCATTACATTTATGTCAGAATAGTTTGCAATTTTAGGTGGTAACAACACAACTTGTCTCGGCAAAGCATTTCCTATCTTCTTATCATTTATATATATAAGTTTTAAATAAATCCACATGATGCGTTTCAAACCTCAATCTAATGGCCGAACCTTATATCAACGCTCCAAACCTGCCAAACAAGCTTCCTGGGAGTGGCTGGGGGGAAGAAGCTCTAATGCCAAAGTTAGAAAAATAAATTATCCATTCTGAGTATTGAGAATTGATCCATAAGATTTCTCCCAATCAAGTTGGAATAAATATGCACATTCCACGTAGGAACATGTGTCTTACCCTCATGGAATTATCATATATTAAGTAAATCGTAATTACACCTAGAAAAGGAGTATATTCCGCAGGTAGAGTCGAATTCGAAGACTTTCCTTTTGGTGTTTGGCTTTGGCCCAATATAGAGTGACAACATGGTATTCAACCCAAATGAGGAGTTTTGGCTTTGTCATTATCAAAAGTCCCTAAAAGAGGTGAATGTTAAGATTTGGCGGAGACCTTCGATTCTCTCCCATACCAGTGTCTGAAGGTCATGCATTGTAAGTGGCCTTCAATTTTCCCTCTCTTATGAGTAGCTATTAGGCATTTTAATTGTTAGCACATTATGCGTTGTTTAAGGCTCCATGTGCCACGATCTTGGGCTGAATGAGAGAACTTTACATTACCAATGCACACTATCAACGGTTTTTTAAAGCAGCAATTAGTGCCCTCAATTCTGAATAGTCTCTTAGTAATGGATGTCAAATGAACACCTTCTTTTATGAAAAAACCATTTCACTTTTCACAACAACTTTCCCAATTGTCGTTTCGAGTAAAAAGTCCTCCTTTCCTTCAAACTTCTTTGAGGACTTTCTAAAAAAATCCTTGCCAAGTAAGTTATCCTTCTTTTCTTGATATTTTTCCAATAATGTTGAAATCTTCTGCTATTGTTTCGTCCAACATTGAGGAGGTTTTAGGGGGCACGGAAAAGAAATGGTCTTATTGGTGGGCGGTGCTTCGATTCATTCCAACCCCTCGTTTAGGAAACATATCTTTCAACGTGAGCATAGTGTAGAACTTACCGATAAAGGTATGGTATAATGTCATAGAAAGAGGTTGCTCCATCGGGAATACCCATTGTCTAAAAACAGGGGGATTTATTCCCCCAAGATGTCTGACTTTCGTTTCTAGTGGTAGGTAAAACTCATCGGAGAGTTCCTTCTAGTAAATCATCTGTTGATAAGAACTACCTTGATTACATCCATTCTTTTCCTTTTACGGACATGCTCTTTCATATTTTATATTTCTTTAGCATTAACATCTGGAAACTCTATCCCAATTGTAAGTTGATAATCTCTGTCTTTATAAAGTTGTAAAACTTAATCTGCCACTGGAATTGGTGGTGGACCAAGAAGATCAGGCCCAACTACAACTGTGCAACACATGATGTCATCAGTCATTCATTCAAATGAAAATGCTCTAAAGCTCCCGTATGGTTCGATCATTTAAAAATTCATCAAGTAAGATGAAAAAAACTTTGCCTTTTGCGGCACAAACATTTTGCCTAAAATGTACGACTAAAAGTTATTTGAGAACATGAAGTGGAAATTTGTTACAGATAGTAGTAATAGAGGGTGCACCGATGAAGGCGAAACAAATATTTAAATTTTGTTTGCCAATCATATTCTAATTCTTATGTAAGGCAAACGAATATAGGTGAGGAGGATGACAGTGCGCCCATGTACAAAAAAATGAAGGCAAATGTGCAGAAGATAATAACATTGAGGAAGAAGACTTATGAAAAGAAGAAAACTCTAAGGGCGATTAGGCGTGCGAAGATGGACAATAAAGAAGCACATTCTGGGCCTTCCCATTAGATTACTATTTCTAAAAAATTTGTAGATTTTTCCTCATACTGAATATTTATTTCAAAACAAATATGTTCTTTTGTAAATAATCTATAACAAAACATTGTCTGTTTAGTATAGCTAATACTTTTTCTTTGACTGAGATAGGCTGTCACTAACCCTTCATTTGTTTAAATACACGTTCTTCAAATTTGCACATGATTTCTTCTCAGACAATAAATTCTGGAGAAACTTCCAATATCATAAGCTATTACAGATAATCACATGGAAACTACTTATAAGAGATTTTGATATAGTCCTCCAAATCGAGTTTGAAACTATAACCAATTGATTTGTGAAACTAATTTTGAAAAATGAACCAAGTATGGGTCCGAGACAGTAAAATTCTTCGGATTATAACTTATCAGATATGTTCAAGAACTTCCAATTTTTCCAATAATTCGAGTTGGAAGCTGTTAAGATTGGATTTATTAAATCATTAAAAAAAAGCTCCTGACTTTAGATGTTCTATCCCACTTAACCAAACGAGTAGGAATATTCATCTTCCGATCTCAAATCCCTCACCTAAAAGTTTTTACACTCAATGATATCATCATATTTGTATCCAAATTTGACTATGTAAAGCAATATAATCATTAAAAATGTGATATTAACATTTTTTTTGTCCAAAATGCCTGCACTGCTACATTATTTCCAAATTGTTGTTACTAGTTAGGTAGACCCAAAATATCACGGATAGGACAATATCTATTTCGCAGGAGCGTGTGACACAATCAATTTCCTCCCATTCATTATCCCAAACAAATCTTCTCATTGTGTAATTTTCATTCCAAAATGTTGGACGACGAATATTGAAGTGTGTTTCATGTTCAATCCAAATTGCATCACAATGTTGACCAATTGTTAGCGTCAACCAGTTAGCGTCACTGGATTGAATCATGTTATCGTCAGGAGCATTAAACTTTCAAATGTGAACTCCTTATTTGCACCTTCCAAAAAGAGTGCAAATATCACCAATGCATAAGAAGGTGAAAGAAGCCCTAAACTTGCAGCTAGTTGAAAGAATCGAACACTGTTGGCTGGATTTTTCCCTCCATCAGGATCAATCTGAAAATGGAAAAAGATAACAGAATAACATGTAAGTTAACAAAAATGTATTCCAGCATTAAATCTAATGCATGCAAACCCACCGCTTTCTTCCAGTACAATGTTTCCAGAAATATGCACCAAATACATGCATTCACAAAGTTCGCAAATTAATTGTTAACATCATACCATTGAACAACGGTAAAATCTTCCAACGATACTTGTTGATATATCACGTGGTCGGTTGAAAGATTGTTAAACCTATGTCAACTATAGTGTACCAAAACAACATAAGTGAACCATAATCGAACCTTTATTTCCCCCAACGGGTGACAAATGTTAGGAATAACACAAACGAAAACAAACCATAGTTTCGAACTTCGTAGGTCCAATAATGAACATGCTGCAACTTGTCCACGAATAGCGATAATGATTTCACCTAATAGAGATTCGAGTGGTGTGTCCATAACTTATTTTATTGGTGTAAATTGTTGGATGAAGATGAGGGTGAACAGAGTGGGTACATAGTTGGATGATTTGTTTTTGAAGTTGGGTTTAAAATGGAGGTTGAATGGAATATATGTAATGAAGGGTAATCATAACTCAAGGGGAGGTTTTTCAAAGTCCACCGAGAAAAATGAAACACACCCCTTGGGAACCATACCCATTGACTGCACACATGGTATAAATTCGCATGGAATCAATTTTTCAAATTTTGACACAAGTTTTGGAACTTCCGGTATCGTTATTCGAGTCCAACATTAGATCCAATTTTGAAAAGGTGTAATAGAACGACACTTGAAATTAACCCTCGGTTTCCTTTACATTAGAAAGCATTTTATTGTTAATCACAATAAATTATGCAACATTAAAGGGCAGTTAAAATTTAACCTCCGTCTATTGGGCTTCCGCAGTCGTCCAACGTTTGGGCATCTTTCTGAGCCCTTGTTCAAATGTTACATGATGGATGGCAGTTTTGAACCTGAAACTTACAAACGCCGCGCAACTGTTTCGTTGGCCATTCCTGCACTGGTGTGTGACCTTCCAATGTGTTACTTATTTCTAAAAGTTCTTCTATACATGTGCATGTTGTTTAATAATTGGATTATAAAAGTAAGAGACGTAGAAAAGAAATTAACTTTGGACCGTAGTGTGTGGCTGCCTTTTTGATTGAACTTGATAATGCGATGAACTGAATTATTTTGTAATTTATATCCAATGGTTGAAGAATATAAAAAAAACTTATGAAGAAGACACGAGTTCTGCAGATGCTAGTTTTAGGAAGGAAACAATAAACAATGAACTTGTTTCAATAGTGACAAATCACACTTGGGATTTGGTGGACTTGCATGAAAATTCTAAAGCTACATGTTATAAATGGATATTCAAAAGAAAAATAACAACTAATGGTTTAGTCAAACAATTTAAGGAAATACTTGTTATTAAGGGGTTTAACAAAAAAATTGGCTTGTACTTGTTTTATACTCACCCCGGAAGTAAGATAGCTATTATTCGTGCACTTTTTTCATCATATCTGGCGAGGAACATAAGGTATGTTAACATAAGAAGACATTGTATATTTTAAAACAAGTACCAAAACAGTGATATTAAAATTTCATAAAATTGCTCTTCCTTGGATTTGTTGTGAATGAATTTGATGCTTGTGTGTATTCTAATTTTTTTGATTTTGAATGTATTATTGTGTGTTTATATGTGAATTAAGGATATATAGAAGGTGGGTGTATTTTTAGAGGTAAAATCGAATGAGGGAAAAAGGTTTTTAGTCTATAAAAATATCACTATATTGAAACTCTCCTAGGAAAGATTAATAGCTTTGATGTAGTATCATTATAGACCCTTATGCTTCCTTTATTAACTTAAATAATAATGAAAGAAAGGGTGTATCTCAAGGAGAGTATGTGAAAATCATTAAACGTTTATTGTTTTTAATGAGCTACACTCCATTTGATCGTCTGTGTTGTAAGTAGACTCAGTAGGTATACTCGCAATCCTAGGGGAGAATATTGGGGTGCCTTTGGATGTTTATTTAAATGCCTTAAAGGTACAATGTATCTGGTACTACACTTTATAGGATATCTATTATTTTATAAGAGTATTGTGATACAAATCGGGTGACTGGGAATGATGAAATGAGCTCTAGTAATAGCTTTGATGTAATGTCATTATAGACTTCTTATGCATCCTTCATCAACTTAAATAATAACGAAGGAAATAGTGTATCTCAAGAAGAGTATGTGAAAATCTTTTTAAATGTTTTTAATGATCTACACTCCCTCTTTTTTGTTTAACGGATCTACACTCTCTCTGCTCTGATTGCATGTGTTATAAGTAGACTTAGTTGGTACATTCACAACCCTATGGGAGAATATTAGGGTGACTTTAGATTTTTATTTGAATACCTTGAAGGCACAATGTATTTGAGACTACACTTTGTAGGATATCCATTGTTTTAGAAGGGTGTTACAATATAAATTGGGTGACTGATAATGATGAAATGAACTCTAGTAATAGCTTTGATATAGTGTCATTACAGACTCCTTATGCCTCCTTCATTAGCTTAAATAAGAATGAAGGAATGAGTGTATCTCAAGGAGAGTATGAAAATCACTGAACGTTTAATGTCTTTAATGAGCTACTCTCTCTTTGATTGTCTATGTTGTAAGTAGACTTAGTAGGTATACTCACAATCCTAGGGAGAATATTGGGGTGCCTTTAGATGTTTACTTAAATACCTTAAAGGTACAATGTACTTGAGACTACACTTTGTAGGATGTAGGGTAACTGGTAATGATGAAATGAGCTCCAGTACTAGAGGTTAAGTATTTATCTTAGAAGGAGTTGTTATTTTTTGGAAGCCTACAAAGAATACTAGTATAGTTTGGTGTACAATAGTGTATGAATTTATAAATCTCATATTTCTTTTTTTTTCAAGAGAGGAAAAATAGGAAATAAAAATGAAGTAGAAGAATCTAGATTTTGTCCAAGTTGCTTTTCTTTTTGTCTAACTCACTTTCTTTTTTTCTGTGTGAATTTTGGGAATATCCCCATTCATAGGTCCAAGATCTACATCTATGAATTGAAAGGTCAGAATGATCAACTCTGCAATGAGTTTTTAGAATCAATAGGTGTTCAAATTGTTCATTTGAAAAAATGGAAACCTTTCTTATTGGATGGTCATGATACTTCCCAAAAATAAAAATAAAATTATCAATGGAGAAACAGTATCACCATTTTTATATTGATATAAATATTTATAATTTTATGAATTTTATGTATAGTATAATTTTGGATGAAAGAATAACATATGTGTTTTATAGTTATATAGTCAATACAATATATAATAATTTTTAATTTGCATGTATTTGTATTATATAAAATATAAATAACTGTTTAATTGTTTTTTTATTAGATATGGTGATGTAGCGCTAAAGAATTGATTCTCAAATATCATTTCATTGTCGGTAGTTGATTCTTACCTAGTTTTTATCAAAATTGATAATGTAACACTTAAAAAGTGCTCTTTAAATCCACTACCATTGTGGATGCTCTTACATTCTTTCTTAGCGTCAGGTTAGCGGAATGTTGCTGCTAGAAGTACAATTATGTGATTGATAATTTTTAAGGGATGAAATTTATTTTACTTTATGGGGTGTTCACCACACATTTCACTTTCTTAAAATTGATAATGTCACACTTAAGAAATGATCCTTAAATCCACTACCATTGTCGATGCTCTTACCTTCTTTCTTAGCTTCAGCTTAGCATAATGTTACTCACTACAAGAGATAGCACATATTACCTCGGTTCTACAGGGGTTTTTACCTTGGTTTGCATCCATGAAAATTTGAGGAAAATGTAGTTGTAGTAAAAAGAGTATTTTATCTCGGTTCATAAACGAGGTAAAAGATATCTTTTACCTCGGTTTTTCGATTGTCATCAGCAGGAAATAAGTGAGACATCATACATCGCATTAAGCCCAATGTTAGGATAGCAGAGCTCCGACGTTTTTTAACATGATGTTGACCTATTAGAGGACGATGTCGGACATACAAACAACAGACGTGATGTGAGAGAAACATCATGCGACGTCATTCAATCGACGTCCCCATACAGATTACCGACATCGTGCCCTGCGAAGCACCCATGTTGTGCAAATGCTGATGCGGAAAGGTGAGTAATACGATGTTGTTTTGAACAGCCGATGTCGCCAAAAAAATTACATGTCGGTTCTGCCTGTGACGTCGCTTATACGTCGGATGATCACAGGTGTGTGCGACATCACCGAATAATCGTGGAGAGAATATTTTTAGTACAATATCATAATAATAAATATTTGATGAAACAAACAATTGTTCGTCGATGGCCATTACATGTTATTTAGCATTG
>JAULKK010309936.1:0-12004 GCA_032355705.1 Rubia peregrina
CCTCTTTTGGACAGTATGCATATTTTCCATCCGGGTGCAGAATGAGGAAGTGTAGTGAGCATTCGAAGAAGTTGGGGGTCATAGCTTTGTTTTCTTATCGTGACTTGGTCAATTAGATAAGGGTATCTCCAGTTTTGCATTGCGACTTCTCCCACTTTGTTGGAGGGACGTACTTAAAAAAATTGAAAAGTAAACCGGCAAACCCAAATTGGATTCCAATCTTCATTCACGGGACCTTTTTTTTATCCCCATTCAATCTATTTAATGATCCCGACAATGATAATGAAACTGGCATGATCCAGCTGAGACTTTCACAAAATATTCCGATTAACCCTTGCATACTAGTTATTAATCATGTACTATATTATTAACTCTAGGTCCTGTATTAAAACTTTAGTGACATTGATGGTTGGATTTTTCTTATCTTTTAAATTCTAAGAAAAACCTAGAATGCATTATTTCATCCGATTTTGGTGAGGTAGAATTTATTTTCCAAATTAACAATGCTCATAGTAATGGTATTAATGAAATACTAATAAGAATGAGGGAAAAATACCCCTGTCTCCTTGATGCATAAGTTGTAACAACATGAATGTGGAAATGTGATTTAGATTATTGACTATATCCAATTTTGTACATTTCCTACCCCGACATCTTGGAGGGACCTAATTGTAAAAATAGAAAAGTTTACCGGTTGCATTGAAATCGATTAAGATCGAACCGGGCGTTAGCGAAGTTCATTGACATTTACACTATCAAATACTAATGTCTAATTAATTGTTTGCCATTTTTAACAGAATTTATGTTCGTTTTGGTCAGACGAGGGCCCAGTTGATTTGCTAGTGGGCTGAATTGTTCTGGGCCATTATATCCATGACCGACGTTGGTAGTATATCCGTCAAATTTCAAAAAGAATTACTTATATGAAACGTCGGTTATACAATTGATTTGATAAAGGCCCATTTGTTAAGTAAGTGGGTTGAAATGCTTAAGCACACAATCTGATAAATCGACTTCGCAATACCATCAGTAGTGTATGCGATTTTCATGCGACGTCGCTTTTTGGGGTAGAATCCACAAGGCTTGTAACGACTATATAAATGGACCCCACCACATAATCTACTTTAAACATTCTACTTTCCCTTGAATTCCAATAGTCATCCTGCCCATCCTCTCAAAAGGTATGATGTCTACATTTGGTTAGTTTACTTTTAAAAAAAATTATTACTGAATTTGTTATGTGTAAGGTATTTGAATGTGTTATTTTCTTCATGTAAGGATGTGTCTATGGATTAGGGTTCATCGATTAGGTTATAGGGTGTTAGATGTCGATTATATCGTGGCTAAATTGTTTTTAGCTTAGGTACTTGTTGTTGGCCTATTTTTTGTTGTTGTTGGAGTCACGTTATTTCATGAATGAGAAGTCGACCGTCAATCTTTCACCTTTGATTTGTGCAACAAGTGTACGATGTTGCTTGGTCATAATTTATCTAGGTTGCATATGATGTCGCACTTTTATCTGTTTACCATTCGGTTTAACCAATCTATGTAATATAGAAATTGATCCAGCATATGACGTCACAAACTTATCAGTTATACATTCGGTTTTACCGATACTTTTGTGAATTTGGTTATTCTTAATTTCTCCAGTTTAAATAATATATAACGTCGCACCCGAATTGGTTAACCTGACACATGTGCAACTTCGCTTTAACATGTTGCAATCATATATTAATTGATTAATAATGAACTGATTTGTAACGATTCATGAAAATATGAATTTCGGGAATTATGTCTGGCAGTGCTGGTTTGTGAAACTCCCCGATTGTGGTGAGAGATTTAATTTCTTACATTTAAATTGCGTTTTCTAGCTTGTGTCACCAATATTCAAATTTAATTTATAAATATTTATTTCATTAACAGATTCGTAGTGATTCGGACGACGAACGTCCGCGAACTACATTTGACAACATCGTTCCACATTTCATCCACACATTGACACAGACGATCTTTGGGGATGATCCCATCCCGGTAAGTAAATCCCTTTCACGTAATTTTTTTTATTTTTATAAATATTTTTCTATACTTTACTTTCATATTAACTGAACATAGTTTTTTGTTTAAAATACCAAATGTCCCTAACCAAATTGTGAAGCTCCTACCACCGCACAAGTTTCCTGTTGTGCTCAAGTGCAATGGAAAAGAGTACCACATGCATCACTCGGGGAACAGAAGGCTGAAGACCCCAATGGCGAAGGGGTTTGAGCAGTTCCTCATTGGTGAAGGACTCACAAAAGGGGACACACTCTACTTCGAGCTGGTCAATAGTGCCGACCCTGTAGTTTTCAATATCAAAGTTCTTCCCTATTGATATTAATTGTGTTAATTCATGTTTGGAACAAGATTAGTTTTGTTGTATTACGATATTTAATTAATTAATAATCCTTTTCTTATCTATGTTATTTTAATAATAATCAATCCCTAATATTTAACCTAACATACGCACAAATTTTTAATTCTAGTTCAGTTTCAAGACTTAAAAAAAATCCTGGAGTCTTGTTGCAATCAGTCTTGAACAAGCAAACTTGTGGTGCAAAAATTGTGTTCTGAAAAATTACCGAAGTAAACTTGAACTGTTGATAGGCTGCTTGGTGGGCTGAAAATGTTAGGCCCACCAATGTCTGTAATGTCACTGACTAGTTGACAACTTGTCACCTAAACCAATATTAGTGCGACTTCGCATATATCGTGATGGACAACACAATGGTTCTAAACGATGTCGCTTTGAAACGGGTATAAATAGAGGGACCCTAAAAATCAGTTCAACCATCTGTCAACAAGTTTCCCACGAATTCCAACAGTCTCCAGCTCCCTCCTCATCTTCTCTACCCAGGAAAAAGGTTTGTTTTTCCCTATCTCCTAACACATAACTTTTGAATTTCTTACTTTAAAATGTCAGATATGTGGTCTGTGAATGTGTTTTGATTTTTTGACCATCGAGTTTTATCTTGGATTTTTGAGAGTGTGAACTTTCTTTGAGTTTAAACATAGGTACAATATTTTTGTGTGTTGGCAAAGGGTTTTTGTTTAATATGATGTTCATTTCGCTTCATTTTTTCCAGATGTATGTGTTTGTTTCCGTTGCTTCTACTGATATTTGTGACGTCGCTCATCTGTCTTCCACAAATTGGTTCATGTGACTATATTGAGACGTCGCATATTCTTATTTCCAGCAGCTTATTATTAAGTTTTTGTTGTCACACTATTATTGGGTATCCTTCGGCTTAAACGAAATGTTAGCGACGTCGCATAATGACATATAATTGTACAATTGTTATGCTTATGCGACTTCGGTTTTGTTTTGGTCCTGTCATCAGTCTAACCGACCAGTATGTGACGCCGCACGTACAAGTCAGCCATCCCACTGGTTTGAGCCGACATGCACTTGCGATGGCATTGCCGACTTTGCACGTTGCACCCCACAAGGCAGTTCGCACTTAACATTTTCCCTTTCAAAGCAGTACTGATAGCTGGCGAAGGATCGTCTACCACCCTTTTTTCAGGTCTTTCATCAACATAAATATATATTTACTAGCTAACACATCTTCACAATTTATATATAACAACTAATTACTTTTTTGGTTTTCGTACAGTTCACCGCACAACATTGTAACCCAGAGCCTGTTGTGTTCTACATTGACCATCATATGATTGCTCTTGATAGCCCACATTTCTACTACACTCTCAGGCAGCTGGACTTTTGGAAAAACCCTGCTTTGGTAAATCTTTTTAAATAAATTTATTTGTTGACAATTGCATATGTATATACCTCTGCATATTTGTAATTAATATTTTTTTGTGACTCGATATATCCCGTGTTAGATTGTACCACTCTTTAAGACTGAGAAGACTCTCGTAAAGCTAAGGAGCTACGGGACAGAGTGGCGTATGACTTTCTCGGGGCAAGGTAGGATCAAGACCTTTTCCCCAAAGGGCGGTGAATTTTTTAGGGGAAATAACCTACGCACCGGGTACACTTTGTTCTTTGAGGTTCTACAAGTTGTGAGGCCGATCGTCTTCAAGGTCATCATTGTCCGTGGTGTTTGAGTGTATTTTTTTTCACTATTGTTGGAACTTGGACAACTCTAATTGAATTTATGTAAAACTTGTATGGATATTTTCATGCTAGTGTTTTTCAAATTATTTAACTATCTTATTTGAGCATTATATAATTGATTGTGTATATGTACGATTTGATTTGTGCATGATTTATAAAAGCAATTTATAATTTTAAGATTATAAACCATTGAACAAAGGGTGTATTGGACATTTACGAAAATTAATTCTAATATCTATGTTATTTGTAGTAAAATGATTGCTAGCTACTGTATTGCCTACATGTCCTTTTACATACCCCTAAATTAATCGTGATAACGAGATATTAAGAGGAGGGGGATGCCAAACAACGAGAAGCCCATGACTACCATCTTTATTTTTCATTTTTTTTCCAAACACCGTCAAATGATTTACTTTAGCGTATGTTTTACATACCCGGGACTTCGGTAATCATTTGGAACACATGTTGACAAAAACAACATTTACTGTGAAATTGGCATACCTATTAAGATAATGTTTGTAACGTCGCAAATGTTTTGGTAACATTATTTACTTCGGTTTCTTAACCTTTTACTTCGGTTACCATAAGAACCGGGGTAAAAATCAATTATTTACCTTGGTTTTTTTAACCAAGGTAAATATTTTCTTTTTCTTCGAAATAAAAAATAGCTGAGGTAAAAGAACTTTTTACCTCGGTTATTTGGTGTTAAGATAAAAACCGAGATAAAAGGGATAAAGCTGTAGGTCATTTTTCTTATAGTGTAAGGTGTTTCACCCCCTTTCTTTTTTAGGCATAGGGAGAAGCATTTGTGGTGCAGTGCCCGGGACGTAATTGCACGGGAGATAATCAGATTTTTATGACATGCAGGATTGTCGTTGCACTTTCCTAATTATGAGGCGGTGTTAATGGAAGATTATGCGTGTACCCTACGTGTCAAGTGTGGGGAAGTGTTTACCATCGACCACACCACGTTTCATAAATACTAGAATAGGCTTGTAGTTGTATTTGATGAAATCGATGATCGAAATGACATTAATCATGTTACACAAACATTCCCTGAGTGCTAGTATATATAGATTATTCTTGTGGTCAATTGCAAGCTAGTAGTTTTAGTTATAAATACCCCCAATTCTTGTTTTACCATCACTGATTATTCCTAACACGTGGTTGGATTGACGACCCAATCACGGTTGTGCATAGTTAATTATTAGATTCCTAACATCTCTATGGACGACCTTGGTACTTTCCACTATCTACCAATCTTGGTAGTGTAGTAGGAACAGGAGCAACATGAAAAATTCCATCTTTGACCCTTAATACTCAACAGCCCTCCTCTCGATTTTCATTTGGTCGGTGGGTCTCCAACTAGTTTCTTGATTTAGCTACAGCGGGAGGGGGCAGGTCAAATTTTGGCACAATTGTCGGTCTAGTAGTTAACTTGCATAGCGTGTCATTTGAGTAATTACTTTTTTTTCTTTGGTTTTTGCAGTTGAGGTTTCTTGCTAATATCCTAATACTTCTAACCATTTTTGCTAGTTTTGTTTTTTGTTGGCTACTATTTTATTCCCAGTTTATGGTACACACCCGTACCACTGACTTGGGAGTTTTACATTATCCAGCAGAATACACAGGTAGTAGGCGATGAAGGAAGGGGAGATCTAGGCCGGAAGTTCCACAATAACCAATTTTTGTAGTTGTAGAGAACAAAAAAATGGAGGAAAATAACCGCACTTTGAGGGAGTTGTTGGCTCCAAATTTGGAGAATCAACCCCTATGCATCATCTTCCCACCCTTTCCACCAAACGTGATGTGTAAACTCAAGGGCAGCATGATTCCTTGCTTCTCGACGTTTAATGGAATTACCGGTATTGATCTGAACAAGCATCTTTCGGAATTCCACCTAGTTTGTACCAACATGAAGCCGGTAGGAGTCTGGGAGGAATATTACAATTTCAAGGCATTTCCTTTCTCACTTCGGGATTTGGCCAAAGATTGGTTGTACTATCTCCCTCCTAGTTGCATCACCTCTTGGATGGATATGAACTGCAAATTTCTCAAGAAATACTTCACTTTTGTTCAAGGGGTTATTAGCAAGCTGTCCATATCATCCATTCAAGGAGGGGGACCTAGTCTACTATTTCTTTGAAGGGTTGTGCGATGATAACATACGTATGGTGAACACCACTTGCAATGGTTCAATTTCCAACAAGAGCCCAAGTGAGGCAACGACACTGTTCAAAGAGATGGAAAATGGTACGAGGCAGTTTGGTACAAGATCGAGGATGAAAACTGTGGATAAATCATCCCATTCTCCTAAGTTAGAGGAGAAATTCCAAGATCTTGCTTACATGATGAAAGAGTTCATGAAAGGAAGGGTTCAACAAGTGAAAGTGTGTTGCATTTGCAGCCTTGATCATGACACTGATGTTTGCCCGCAAGTGGAGGAAGATTTGGAGGAAGTTAAGGTGTTGGATTTCAACAATGGAGGAAGTAGGCCACAACTCAGTAGGGGCCGAACACCTTCAACCCAAGGTACCGCAATCACCACAAATTTTGTTGGCGCAAGGAGAACCAAGTGCAAGGGTACAACCAATGTGAAAAAGCTCCACCCCAGCCCTATCTGAGGGAAGAAGGGCCACCCAACAACAACACCTCATTCTACAAGTCGAATCAAGAAGGAATCCTTGAAGGAATCTCTCAACTGGCTAAGAAACAAGATGCCTTTGCGGAGCGCACAAGGCAAGAGATTGACGATCTATAGACTAGGGCATTTTCAAGCATTAAAAATCTTGAAATTCAAGTCGAACAACTTTCCACCTCTGTGAGCCAACTTGAAGCCAAAGAGTCCGAAAAATTTCCTTCCCAACCAGAGATCAATCTGAGGAATGTGAGCACTTTGAAGCTAAGAAGCGGGAGGGAGGTGCGCGAGCCCGAGATGGAAATCTCACAAGAGGGTGACTTGATTATGGAGAGTAACAAAACCAACTTGGAGGATCAAGAATTGGTTGTGGAGGAGGAACCCATGAATGAACTCCCAACACCTGAGATGAGGGTTAATCTCTTACCACCTTTCCCTAGTGCACGTAGGGGAAGGCCAAAGGTGACAACCAATGATGAGCACATCCATAAAATCTTTGAGAAGGTTGAGGTTAGGATTCCACTCTTGGACTTAATTAAGCATGTGCCTTTTTATGCTAACTTATTGAAAGTTGCATGCACTAAAAAGAGGAACAAACAACTTAGGAAGTTAGGAAAATTGAAAATATAGGAAGTTTCCACTCTTAATCATAGGAAGTTGCCTAGAAAATGTGATGACTCCGGCATATTTTCAATTCATGTGTCTTTAAGTGGTAAATTGTTGAGAAATGCTATGACTGATCTAGGAGCCTCTATTAATGTCATCCCTTCTTGCATTTATGAGAACCTAGAAATGGTGAGCTTAAAGAAACTAGGGTGGTTTATCCAATTGGCTGATCACTCCCAAGCTAGTCCTCGGGGTCTAGTGAAGGATGTGATGGTTCAAGTGGGCAACTTGGTGTTTCCGGCGAACTTCTATGTCCTTGATGTAGCACATGATGGTGGTGCACCCTCAATTTTATTGGGGAGACCTTTTCTTAAACATAAAGGACTAAGATTAATGTTCATTCGGGAACACTAACCTTAGAAGATGATATGGATAGAATAGGTTTTGATATTTAGAAATCTAAGCATAATTTACCTAATCCTTTTCTTGTGTGTAAAGGCATAACCTTATGTGAAGAACTTTCTCAATGTGAGAAATCTTGCATAATTGAAAATGTAGCCTAAATGAGAATCTTGAAGATGAGGAGGTGTTACCCGACATAGAAACCTTGCATGATCTACCTTGTATGAATGAACTTTGTACTGATACATTTGTTGATGAACATGTCTCTTCTAGTGTGATTAAAGATGTTTTGCCTCCGATATTTCACACTAACTTCAGCGAAAAAAGAAGCGGGTCAAGGAATTAACCACTCCTAAACCCCTTCCTATTCCCAAAAAAAACAAGAATGTATCTATGATTGAGAAAGATGGGCATGTTTGGTATGTATCGCCAAAGGTAAAGGTTCAGCCAAAGTTATTGGTGGTGTCAAGGACGGTGATTATGGTGACCCATCAAACTGTTCTTGTTAGTATCTCAAAAATTCATGAAACAATAAGTCGTGAGGATGACAATAAAATTACGGTGGTTTATGTTAGTGGTTTTTTTTAAAAAATTCTTTGTGAAATTTTGGGAGTGTAATAATTTTCGGTGGAGTTTTTTAGGAAAATTAAACCATTAATTTTGTTTAGAACGGTACTACTATTGGTTTTAGTGTTTTTGGATGCATGTGTGTCATGAAAAAGTAGGAAGGGAACAAGGCAAAAAGGGCCTCGTGCCAGGCAGCCCAGCATGGCCCGTGCCAGTGCTCAACATGGACCGTGCCAAGCAACATGGGTTGTGCCAGAGCCCATTAGCATGAGGCTAACTGGGTGACACGGGGCTAGAAAAAAATGCATCGGCACGAGGCTAGAAAACTCTAGCACGAGCCCTCATGAGGTGGAACGGACACCAAGCGTCGGCACGGATCAACCCTAGGAATCTCTGCTGCCTACCTGACCAGCCCAATCAAAACCCATAATAAACCCTACAAACCCTCCCCCCCCCTTTTTCCAGTCTTTCTCACTTCATCACCATCTCATTTCTCCCTCTCAACCGAACCTATACTCCCTCTCAACCGAACTTATACTCCCTCTCACACTATTTTGCCCATAACTTCTTCAATTTTCATCCGATTCACCTCCACTTAGTACCAAAATCTTCGTATTTACAAGACTAATTCAACCCAATATTGACGGGTTTTCTAGAAAATTCAGAGACCATTTTGACCATTAATTGAGTTTTCTCCCCAAAACTCAACTTTTTGTCCATTCCGAGTGTTGGAGTTGCTTCGATTTGATCTAGGAGGAGTTCCAAACATTCCTCGAGCAAGTATTTCATCACATTCACCATTTGAGGTACTTGGCTGAGTTCTCTTGAATATTTGGAGAAGTTGGAATTTTGAGTTTTTGTGGTCGAGTATTTGCTTGCTTGAAGGATTGGGTTTTTAGTGTGGGTGATAGGATAATTTTAGGAGACGTCATTTTGCTATTGGGGGTGTTTGGTGAAATTTTGCTATATTTTCTCTGTTGTTAGCTGTTATATTCTCCATATTTAGCATGTAACATAGACAGAGATAAGAGCACAGTGTAATCTTTATGGGGTTGACCTCCCTCACTGGGGTATAATGGAAAGGGTGGGCTTCCTAGTAGGGTGCCCTATTCAAGAGATGAAGTTTGTAGATGAAGAGACCCTTAAGGATCCCAAACTCTACAAACCCGCCAGGGTCCTACTATGGAGAATTAGTATGAAGGAATTCCCTGCAGTGTTAACCCCAACCTACACTAGGTATACCCTAGAATTTATGTCTACTGTCATGAAAGAGAATAGCAGACAAATGGGGAAATCTGTGAGATTTCACTTGTGGGATATGCCCTGTGGCAAGACCTATGCTCAGTTGGCGGACATATTCAAATAGAAGTTGTAGAGAGATATGAAGGGATACAATGAGTCAAGTGCTAGTTTTGAGTTGTATGCATTCTGGGCCACCATCACCCGACAGCTGGGGGGAAGGAGAGCCAAAACAGCGGCATTAAGGTATGTGGCCAGACTATTGAGTGTGGTGGTCAGTTGTCACGGGAAGGCCACCACTCATGCTGCGAAGGATTGTAGGAGGCTTTGGTTGATGTGCACGGGGAGGGCTTTCCCCAATATCTTGGATGATTAAATAAATCACTTTATCGACCTATCCACGACACACTCTGAGAAGAAAGTAATTGGTGGTGTGATCTATTTTTGGTTGAGCACTTTCACCTTCCGGTGAGTGAGGATATGAAGGCAAACCCACAATCACCTTTTACACTCACTCGACCGGTCATGGAGGAAGCAAGGTTCATATTGGAGGAGGATGGGGTTGTCTTCTAGATGTACAAGGGCAAGAAGTTTATGAGGTTACCCCAGCGTGTGAGGACCACTTTGAGTAAAAATCTCAAGATGCAGGATCTCATCATCGAGTTGTATGTGAATTCACAGGTGGTTTTGGGATAGCACTACCCAAGAGATGATGATGACACACAGGAGGAGAATGATTAGGAGCAGGTCCACGTGCATCCTGCATAGTCCTTTCCCATCGAGCATCACCCCGTCCAGCCACAGCCAGCATTCTCGCAAGTTATGCCATCACCACCTTTGGAGCAGCCCTTAGCATCGTCGCCTTCTTTTGATCAGGTATTTGGATGACTACCCCCTCATCAGGGGGGCCGTTTATCATTCATGAGGAGCCATATCATTACGCAATGCATGGTGTTAGCAGCTCTCACGGGCACAATATCTCCTCCCACTACGATGACTTTGCACAGTCTAAAAGTCATATGCCCATGCCTAACCCAAGCCCTACAAGCACAGTATTTTGGGCAATTCTCAGCAGGGGGAGCACTCTTGGCATCACCCCCAGTTCAGCCCCTTCCGGAAGCATGAGTCACCAGGTTATGAGTCAGCTTTCTCCTACCTTATGTAAACCCATCAGCTGTATCGACCGGACTGGGCACAATCTCTAGGGAACTCAATTTTCGGGGTCATACATGATGTTCATAGGCTTGGCACTCAACTAGGCCACCAAGAGTGGGATACGAAGGAGAGATTTGATAGGGTCGATGGTCAGCGGTACCACCTGAGGGAGAATATGGGGAACCTGCAGGATTGCATCAGGAAGATCAATGATAGGCTGAGAACATTAGGCATCGGAGATGGCTACCATCCAGATCTGTGCGGGCAAGGGCACGGGGCTAGACGATGTAGACAACATTGAGCATCTCTTGGGGTTTCCAATTTTTCCACTTACCATGGTTATATACATTGGGAACAATGCATAAACTAAGTGTGGCGGATGAGTTGAATCACTTCTATGGTAGCATATCATATGCTTATGTTTCAACTTATGCGGACTATTTGCATGGCCAATTTTCTTTTTTTGGTACTTCCCCCATTTAGATTTTCAAACTTTTGGTTGTTGTTTTGTTTAGGTGTGGGAGAACCTTTTTTGTAGTTTGCTTTGGGGATGTGTTTTGAAACTCATGGTGGTGTAAATTTTTTTGTTTTTCATGATCTTTTGTAGCATGAAGCCCAACTTTGGGGCATCCTATGCAACACAAAAATAATTGAAAATTTTGAGAAAAAAAATATATATACACGGCTAAGTTGGAAACCCGAAAGGGCAACTAAGGCAAAAGTGAGAAGAAAGCCCGGATAGGTCAAATGGCCAAGGTAAAAATGAGAGGCTAGGACCGGGTAGGTTGGAAAACCTAGGAAAAAAATTAGAGGTCATGTGGAAAAAGATGAGATGGTGAGCTCAACATGTGTTAAAGTTAGGATGAAAGCCTGAAAGTGCTCCCAAGAAAAATGAGAGAAATTGAGAGAAAACGGAAAATAAGTTTAGGATCCTTCGGCATTATCCTTAGTGGTAGCTAAGTTGAGAATTTTGATTTATCCTTAGTTACAAATAAGTTGAGGATCTTTTGGATTATCTGATATGAATCTCCTTGCGAAGACTCTGGATTGCGGAATATTGAATCTTTATTTAGACTGAGAATCTCTCCCAACTCAGTATAAATGAACGAAATTGCAACGTCTAGCCCATAGGGTACACCCAACTCCAACTTGCTCTCTAAATAGCCCGCAGGTTTAGATCACAAGGTTTCTCTATAAGCGTCAATCCTAAAGGGTACACTTACAAAAGAGATTGAAACTTAACTAGCCCGCAGGATTAAGAGACAATATAAATTATGAGA
>JAULKK010309952.1:0-12001 GCA_032355705.1 Rubia peregrina
AGGTTTAGTGGAGCTTGATTGTAGGTAATTCCCCTACATCAGACTACTAAAACTTTCATTTTAGAACTGTTTACTTAGCTTTTCTCTCTCTTGCAGGTAGGAAGCTACAAGCCGTGTTGAAGATGGAGGTTTAAGGAGCCAGGAAGAGAAGCAAGTTTATGTTAATTGGAAAGCACAAACTGGAATTGACCCTTAGATACAAAACATTGAATGAACATATCAGTCCCCTTCTAATAGCATATTTGTGTTTCGTTTATCGATTCACTAGCATGCTCTTAGAAGTGAAAGTCCTTCGTGCGGCAGACTTAAGTTTCGTCTTAACGATTCTCTAATATGCAACACTAGGTCGACAATGGACTGTTGTGTACTCATTTCATCTATCATATGATTTATGCACTTGATTTCTTATGCACTTGATATCATTTCTTTAAAATTGTAATAATTTATTTCGAAGTGTAAAGACTACAAGCTTTTAGCCACTTTTAAGGGTGTTAGGAGCCCAATAAACTACCCTCCACCATATGGTGGTTTTAAATTTTAAAAAATTCTAGAAATTAACTCCCAACCAATTTTGGTCAGTATGCCTATACTAACTGTTTCAGGATCATAAACTCTAGAAATTTACTCCCAGCCAATTTTGGTTTGTAATCATTTCAGGATCAGAAACATCATAAATCTACTCTCAACCAATGTATGAACATACTGACCTTTAAAGGATCAGAATATCCAGAAATTAACTCCCAATAATATTTGGTCGATATGCCCAAACCGACCATTTTAAAATTAGAAATTATACATATCAACTTCCAAAATATGTTCTTGCTCTCGAAATTCCAAAAATTATCCAATGAATCCAAAAAAAAACCCCACTAATTCATGTTTTCTCACATCGGCCAACTCCCAGTTGTTTCCTTCTAAGTCAATCATACAGAAATTCCAGCCAGCTCCAGACAAATTTTGTCATAGCTCCGTCTATGCCACAAACCACAAAAACACTACAAGAAACAAAACTTTTTTACCTTAGCTCTTGAGGGCTTTTTACCTTTTTAACAAAAATAACTTAGGTAAATAGCGGTGTAGTAAAAAGTATTTTTTACCTCAATTTTTTCAAAACAAAACAAGATAAAAAGTTTTTGTCTGTCGACTTAGCAAATTTGGATAATGTGATGTATGACCGAGGCTAACAATGTCAACCGACATTGGTTTTACAGAATGCACAATTGACGCCACACTCAATGGATGTCGGATTGTTGTTCAAAAACAATGTGTGACCAATGCCGCTCTAGTGAGTTATCGGCTAGCTGTAGATCCAACCGACATTGCTGGCGTGGTCGAGAGCAATGAAACTTTCGGCGTTAGTTATGTTTTTCAAGACATCTATCAACTCAACATATTATAGTATTTTATTATCGTTGGCACAGTTATTTAATCATCGATGGCACAGTTAATGGCCGAAAGACACACAATATTTAATTAATGTCCAATTTATGCGAAATGGAAGCCCATGACATAACCACCACTACAATAACATATTACAAACTTTGAATACAAAAATCTAAAATAAAATCGCTTGTATCTTTGTTATCGGTAGTCAATCTCCATTACTTACTTTCTATATGGCATTAACAATAATAGCATGAAATAACCCTGAGAAGGTATTACAAGAGTGATATTTTCATCGATATTCACCATAATAAAATGGTCGCATTTGATTCAAACACTTGGTACATAACCCTTACCGAAATAGACAAGTTGTGATCAAATTAAATTATTCTATATTTTGAAAGTCCATTGATAATTCTCTCAGCCTCGTTACTACAATTTCACATAAAGCATAGATTGTGTTAGAAATAGGCGATCCGCTAATGAAATAGACAACAATCATACTATTACAAAACTAATACTTATAACATGTTCTTTGTGAAGTGAAAGTTATCATTGATGTCCTCCTTTGAGATGTTGTGGTAAACTAACCTCAACTATATTGCATCATGTCATATATAACATCACAATTTCCACTAATGTTAATCACATTATAAATTTCATATGTAAAAATAAGGAACATAATTTTCTTTGCATGCATGCGACGTCGGTCATGGTTAGATTTCCTGTCGCAAGGACCAACAGCTAATGACCGGCGTCAGACATTCAAGAAATGTTCTAGCAAAAATAACATTCTTGTCTAGAATCAACCTTAATCTATTCCAAGTACTTCTCATTTTCTATACATGACATTATGTGTACAACAACAATACCATACACTAGATAACATGTAACATAAGCATAAAAAATCAAGAGAAGATTCGGAATTTTCTTCATTCAAAAGAGAGAAGAAAAAAATCACAAAAAAAATAGAAATCTTAACAAGTTATGGATGAAAACAACTTCAATTTGCATCTGGAGATGTTCCACCCTTCAGTAGTTGTGGTAGTTTGAAAGAAGCCATTGCATGCATTTGATGGTACAATAGTTTATTTTTTCATATGGTTTGAATGGAAAGTTAGGGGAATGTATTTTGGTGAGAGAGTTGGAGAAGATGGGAGGTGGTTTTTTTTGTTTAGCAATGAGTATAGATAGGATCTGTGGCTATTTTGCCAAAATTAGGGGGTGAAAATTTTGTTCCTAGCTAAAAAAATGTCATCGTCGGATAGGTGACCGACATTATGATGTTGGGCTGGAACGCGGTCACCTATCATAGGTGACCGGCAAACTAAATTTTTTGTCTGGAACGCGAGCTTTACGTGACTCGTGATAGCCCAACATCATAATATATTCCCCAATAAGGTTTTTAGTTTGATGTCAAGTAACCATCTCACGTGGTGTCAATAACATGGAAAGGACGTGCGATGTCGCATGGTTTCCACCGCCTAACATAATTAAACAAAATTCAAGGTTTGACCTCTATCTTCATAGGTCAATCGTTGCTCAACTTTCATTGATAGATTGATGGAAAGGGATTGATCTTTAAGTACTTTGGTACGGCCAACCGTGCGTCGACTCCCATTATAAACCTGCATAGATAGATCGATGTCAAAAGTTCCAACCTTTAAGTACATGTGCTAGCTTAGTCAACCATAGCTTGATTCCCATTGTAAACCTACATATATAGATCGATGTCAAATTTACTCGTGTTAGCTAGGTCGACGGTGACTTGATTTCCATTGTAAACCTTCATAGATATATCAATGTCAAAAGGTTTGACCTTTAAGTACACGTGCGAGCTAAGTCAATCAAAGTTGACTTCCATTGTAAACCTACATTGATAGATTCAGAATATACTTTTTCTTGTGAAGATGCAAACCCGCGGGAGTTATGTTAATTTCTACTCCAATAAAGAACCTTGCATCCCCAAGGTCTTTAACAGGGAATTCTAAGTTCAGGTGGGCCTTAACAACTGGGATAACCTTCTCAGAATTTCTTGTGATTGGAAGATCATCAACATAAACCACTAAGAATAATGTGATCTAGGCCAGCTAAAGATGAATATACAAGGATCATGTGATTACTAAATGAATTCATATACTCCCTCTGTCCCACTTTAAACTTCCTTCTTTCCTTTTTGGGACGTCCCACTATAAACTTCCTAATTCTACACTTTCTACATTTTGTCATAAATATGTGGTCATAACTCTTCCTTTCATTTGATTTATGTAGGCTCACTCTAATTACCCATTAAAATATGTCACTTGTACTTGTCTTAAAGTTTGTGCCAAAAGTAATTAGGAAGTTTAAAGTGAGACGGAGGGAATATGCACAAAGAGCATATGTGAAAGCCTGATTCCACTGCATGCTAGCTTCTTTAAGGCCATATAAGGATATCTCTAATAAACACACCTTCGATCTCCCTCCATGCTACAACCTCGTGTTGCTTTCATATAAATAGTTCATTTAAAGTTCCATGAAGAAATGTTCCATGAAGAAATGCATTATTCACATCCAAGTGTTGTATAAACCATCATTTAGTAGCTACAATGCAAGGAAAAATTTGGACAACAATTAGTTGATGTGTTCATTTTATATAGTAGTGTTAGGACATTTTGGACTCACTTTTGTGTATTTTGCACTTTAGATCTTGAGTTTTTCCTTGAAATTCTCTTAGGAGAGTTAAGAGCGAATTTTGCACTCTTATCATTTTTCTAGGTAATTTTTTGTGACAAGACAAGATATTTGAAGATGACAATTAAGGGTTGAAGATATGAAGGCATGAAAAGGGAAGATTGAAGAGAAAGGATTAAAAAAAGAGGTTTGAAGTTTTAATGGCTGGAGTTTACACTTGTCGTGAGCAGTGGGATTTCTCTCACAGCTCGCAACGACACCGGTCGGGAGGAGTGGGATGTCACTCATGGCTTACGATAAACCAGCAACAAGTGGCATTTTAATCATTCCTCTTGTACTACAAATAGCACTTTGCGCCCCTCATTTCTTATCCTTGATTTGGCCGAACTTCCTCTGCTTCAAACCCTAGTTTGAGTTGTATTTTCATTCTTTTCATATTTATTCATGTTTGATTTTCTTATGGATGTTGTTATGATTTTTAGTAGCTAAATTCATCTCTTGGGAGCAAATGATTGAGGTTTCCAAATCCATGTAGTGAGAAGCAGTCATTACTCATTTATGAATCTTGATTATTATGCGTTTATTGTGATATGAATGTGGTATTTTGCTTCATATATGAGATTAGATGTTTGAGAATATGAAATGTTTGTACGATGACATGTTAGGAATTAGGAAATGTGCATAATTTCTTATCTCTTTAGTATGAAATCTTAGAACATGGAATTAGAATTTCCAGTTGTGTAGATGATGTTAAGATTGCTAGATGAATGTGATAATGTCTATATTTTTTGTACTTTTCCAAATATAGCACTAATGGGAAAGTTTTGAATGTCGATCTTTCTTGATTAACCCTAATAAATGCATTTGTTGGTTAAATGACTAGACATTTGGTAGAATGTTTATGTGCGTTATTAAGGTTATTGGCTCTTTGAGCATGATGACATTGGTCAATTATTTTTAGGCGCCGATTGTCTAAAGTGATCATTGATGAGATTTACAAATAGTAATTGAACGCTTTTGTAGATTTCTCTTAACCAGAACAGAATGTTTGTTTAGAAAATTGAAGGTGTATCATTCACAATAGGTAATCAAGATGAAAAATGGTTGATTGTTTCTATGAAGTATGAGAGGCTTGGAAGTTGAAATCAATTGAGCCCAAGGTTTTGTAACTTATGTTTTCATCCTCCTATCTTAGTTTATTGCATGATTAGCATATTTTTTTCTTATAGTCTAGTCGTTTCATCTCTCAATTTGTAACTTAGAAAAACCAAACCAACTCCCCCCCCCCTCTTTAATTGTTTTTATAATTATATATAATGTGTGTGTGCTTATATCAATCCTTGTATGCATGAAACCTTAAGAAATGCCTCTTCTTTGTGGATGAATCTAATTTTTCATTATCTACTTAATTGTGGTTAGGGAGCATTAGTGGTATTTTTTAGACGTACGACGACGACATCCCAAATTTTGGTGCCACTGCCGGGGAAGAGGCGTATGTTTTTAAGTTTTTAGGTATATTTGTGTGAATATTTACTAGTTGAATTTTAGTTGGTTTTTATTTAAACTTTGTTTGGCTTGGAGACACATTGTTTGAGTTCTTGGAACAATGACTCCGAGTTAGAGTTAAACCTTAAGAGGGATAGATTGTGACCATTTTGAGGAGTCTACTACGTCCATTGAGCATCAAGATGAAAATCCCAAAGGAGTGCATTCACTCCCTCCTCTTCAAGGAGGTAATTTTCCTTTGAGGGAGGTCATGACCCCTAACCTCGAGCAACAATCGATGTGCATCACCTATTCGGAAAATGGTCCCAAAAGCATTTTGAGTTGAAGTCCATGTAAATACACTTGCTACCATCATTCCTTGGTAGGAAAGGGGAGTATCCAAACAAGCTTCTCTCTGACTTTCATATGGTGTGTTGTAGCATGATTCCCGAGGAGTAGATGAAGAGTATACAAGTTGAAAGCATTTCCCTTTCCTTTAAGGGATGCCGCAAGGGATTGGTTATACTACCTTCCCTATGGGAGTATCAACTTGTGGATTGAATTGAAGAGGAAGTTTCTGGAAAAGTACTTCTCGACCTTCAAATCCACCACCTTAAAGAATGAGATAAGCAACATCCTTCAATGGCATGAAGAACCATTATATGGCTATTGGGAGTGATTCAAGAACCTCCTTTTGAGTTGCCCATATCATGGCTACTTGGAAGGAGACTTGTTATATTACTTCTACAATGGTATACTCAACGAGTAGCAAAGACTAGTAAGGGGTGCTTGTGGTGGATCAATTATAAACAAGAGCTTGGGAGAGGCTATGGACTTGTATGAAGAATTAGCCAAGAAGTCAAGGACCTTTAGCTTGAGATGCGGTCTTAGGAGGCAAAATCTAAACAACCCAAGTGCCAGTGCTAACAATGGGAAACTTGAAGATCAAATGTTATCCCTCACTTCTATGTTAAGTCTTTAATGACAAAGGCCGGAAGTTCGCCACATGTGAGGCCATGTGAAATATTTTCATCAGCGCATCCTACAGACACTTACCCTCGTTTGCAAGATAATTATGTAAAAAAAAAAGTGAGTGTCATTGGGTATTAAGGAGGTCAAGGTTACCAAGGCAACCAATGCTATCAAGGTGATTAAGACTTCCAAAATAGGTCTTATAATGCGGCTTGGAGGGATCATCCTAACCTTCGGTATGGAAATGCTCAAGAGGGGAAAATTCTCAACCATATTTCCCTCCTCAAAAACAATACTAACCCTCTTAACCACAATTCCAAAGGCTTCAAGACAAGCCTCATAATTAAGTTGAAAGTTCAGGTATGTCGAAGAACGAGGTAATGCAAGCCTCGGGAAGATTAAGCCTAAGTGCAAAAAAATTAGAGAAATTCCAAGAGAAGGTCGAGTCAAGTATCAAAAGCTTGGAGACTCAAATGAGCCAAATGGCGTCTATTTTAAATCAAATGGAGTTAAGATATTCGAGCAAATTTCCATCCCAACCAGAATTGTATCCTCGCCAGAATACAAGTGCTATCACTTTGAGAAGTAGTAGGGAGGTTGGCACTTCCCAAGATAATGACATTGTTGAAATAAGCCCAAGAGGGTAGAAATTATTGAGAAGGAAGCAGAGGAAGAAGCCGAGAAATTGACCAAAGAAAAAGTGAGCAAGGGGAAGGAGATTGAGGAAGAAGTAATCATCGAAAAATTCAAATCCAATCCCGAGTCATCATCCTCTCCTCACAAATAAAGCAGAGACGGTGGAAATCCCCTCCTATATGTCGAAACCACCTTTTCCGAAAACATTGAAGAACAAAAGGAGGAAGGAGGACAACAAGGACATCTACGAAGTCTTTCTAAGATGTGATCTAAATATCCCTGTCTTGAATGCTATTGAGAAAAAATTTAGACATGCTAAAGTTCTTCCGGAATTATGTGTTGTGAATAGGGAAAAAAGTGAAAATAAGCTAAAGAGTGGGAACAATGAGCATGTCTCCACTTTCTATCAAAATGAACTGCCCCCTAAGTGTAGCGATATCGGCATATTTACAATCTCTTGCATGATAGAAAACACACATTTTGAAAAGGCCATACTTGATTTGGGTTCATCCATACATGTGAAAGCCTCAATTTGGGTATTTGCAAAAACCAGGGTTGTAGTTCCATTATCCAATCTTTCTAGTGCATACCTTAAGGGTATTATCGAGGATGTGTTGGTTAAGGCCGATTCCTTGATATTCCCCGTCGATTTTTGTATCCTTGACATGGAGCATGATAAACATGTCGCTACTATTTTTTTGGGAGGCCATTTTTGAAAACTTCAAGGACTACAATTATTCTGCATAATGGTACACTCAACATGGAGTTTGATGGGATAAAAGTGGAATTTAACATTATTGATTTTATGAAATATTCTATTGAAGAACATGCTTGACATACTATTGATATTGTGGAAAATGTAGTGCAGGATGTTTTTGAACTAAGTGGTGAGAATTCTTTGTTAATTGCTTTGGAAAATAATGTTTATGATGCATGTTTTGTATACTCCATGAGTACTAACTTGAAGGAAATAATTGAGGAATTGAATGTTCATGAAGAGGTGATCTCAAACACTTCTCCTCTATCTTTAGAAGAGCAGAAGAAACCAAAATTCCTTGCATCACTTGTGAAATCCTTGGTTGTTAAGTAGAAGCCCCTGCCGAGTGACCTCAAGTATTCATTTCTTGGGGATGAAGAGACACTACCGATAATGATTTCGAGTAAGCTCACCAAAGAACAAGAGGATAAGTTAATGGTGGTGCTGAGGGAGCACAAGTAAGCAATTGGATGGACTTTTCCTGACATCAACGGCATAAATCCATTCACTTGCATGCATAAATTTTTATTAGAGGATGATTACAAACCCGTGAGGCACCCCCAACGCCGGTTAAACCCACCTATGATGGTGGAAGTAAAGGAGGAGATCCTCAAATTGTCCATTTGGTATGTTTGCTTATCAGCATATGCCTTTTGGGTTATGTAATGCCCCTGCCGCTTTCCAAAGGTGTATGGTAAGGATTTACTCAGAATTTGTTGAGGAATTCATGGATGATTTCACCATTCATAGTGATTTCTTTGATAATTGCTTAGCAAATTTAGCACAAGTTCATAAGCGTTACATTGATACTAAACATGTGTTCAATTCTGAGAAATTTCATTTTATGGATGAAGAAGGCATTGTGTTAGGCCATGTTGTCTCCTCTAAGGGTATTGAGGTAGACAAAAAAATAGACACGATCCAAACTTTGTCTTATCTTACTAATGTTTACAAAGTGCAATCTTTTCTTAGTCATGCATGGTTTTACTATTGGTTCATCAAATATTTATCAAATATTGCATCTCCTTTGTGCAAGTTGTTGAAAAAGGAGATGGAATTTTTTGTTCATAAGGGTTGTAATGGGGGCCTTCGATATATTGAAGGAAAGATTAGTTTCATATCCCATCATACAATCCCTGGATTGGTCCATTCCTTTCAAGATCATATGTGAGGCTAGTGATTACGCTGTCAGAGCGATGTTAGGACAAAGGTTGGGGAGTGTCCCTCACCCCATCTATTACACATCCACGACTCTCAATGAGGCCCACGGGAACTACTCAACCATAGAAAAGGAATTACTCGCGGTGGTATTTTCTTTAGAGAAATTTCAATCTTGTTTGCATGTTACAAAAGTTATTGTTTATACTGACCATGAAGCACTTCGCCATTTCATGATGAAGAAAGAGGCCAAGCCAAGATTGATTTGGTGGATTTCTCTTTTGAGCGAATTTAACTTGGAGGTTTGAGAAAAGAAAGGTGTGAAAAACCTCGTGGCCGACCGCTTGAGCTGATTGGCTCCATACCAAAAATTTGAGGTTGAGCTAAATGTGTCATTGATGGAGAAAATACAAGAGGATGTACTCGATGAACAATTGTTCAAAATCAGATATATCAAACCGTGGTATGCCAATGTCATCAATTTTCTTGTTTCCGATAAATTTCCTCCACATTTTTATAAGGCTCAAAAGGATAAGTTAAGAATTGATGCAAAATATTATGTGTAGGATAAACCCTATATGTGAAAGCATTGCGTAGATCAAATGATTAGGAGATGCATCCCCAATAATTAAGTGCATTTGATTCTTACATTTTGTCATTCCTATGTATGTGGAGGTCATTTTGGAGCGAATAGGACCGCTAGGAAAGTCTTAGAATGTGATTTTTATTGGTCTACCTTGAATAAGCATTCTTACATCTTTTGGAAGTCTAGTGATAAGTGCCAAAGAGTAGGGAATATTTCTTCTAGGAATGAGTTACCCCAAAATTTAGGCTATATTGTATTATATTTAATGTGTGGGTTATTGATTGTATGGGACATTTCCCTAAATATTGTGGTTTTACGTATATTCTTCTTGTTGTCAATTATGTGTAAAAGTGGGTTGAAGAAAAATCCACTAAGACTGACGATTATAAAGTGGTTGCAGATTTCTTATAAGCTAGCATCTTCTCTAGGTTCGGGACCCTCGAGCCTTGATTAGTGATTGTGGCACCCACTTTTGTAATCAAACAATAGATTCACTATTGAATAAGTATTGCGTTACTCGCAAGACCCCCACCACTTATTACCCACAAACCAATGGACAAGTCGAAGTTTTCAATAGGGAAATCAAGTCCATCCCCAAGAAAACGATTAATCCGAATTGGGGGGATTGGAGTTCTTGGTTGAATGATGCATTTTACGCATATAATATAGCTTACAAGACGCCAATCACTATGTCACCATACCGGCCAATCTTTGGGAAGCCATGTCATCTACAAGTGGAGATAGAACACTAGGCTTATTGGGCAGTCAATAATGTATATGAGGTCGGGTTGCATAGGAAGTTGCAATCACAAGAATTGGAGGAGATAACAAGAGAATTATATGAAAATGTCAAAATTTATAAAGAGAAAACAAATGCATGGCATGACAAGAGGATAAATATGAAAGACTTTGACGTTGGTCAAAAGGTCCTCCTAATTCAATCCAGTCTCCGTTTATTTCTCGATAAACTAAGGTTGAGGTGGATGGGCCCATTTGAGGTAGTAAAGTTATTCCAGCATGGTGCGGTGGAAATAATGGAGCAAGCCACCTCCAAAACCTTCAAGGTTAACGGACAACGTTTGAAGCCTTACTACTAATGTTTTCTGCCTAAGAAAGTGGAAAATGTTGATCTTCTCGATTCAATGTGTGAGTAAAGTCAAATAAGGGAGTAAGTCGTGTCGATGAAGTTAAATAAACTTGTTTTTGATCATCCAAATAGTCATTCGTGACATTCCATCGATGTTGTTTCATTTTGACTTTTATCGTTCTTTTTCTTTATTTTATATTATTTCTTTCATGGTTGTGTTTTTCTTATGATTTTGTAGAAAACTTTATACGTTCCATTGGATAATCGAGGTGGTGAATTGAAGACAAGAATCGAGGAAGGATGAAGGAGTGAAAGCCATGAGAAAAATAGAGAAGAGGGGGAAAATGAAAGTTGAGAATTTTGGCTAAGTGTGGAAGTTACAAGAAGCTGTCGCGAAATCCCACTGCTTAGGACATCTTAGGGAGAAATCAAGATTCCAGTATTCTCTATCGCGAGGCATGGTAATCCCCCATCTCTCGCAATAGCCTTGACAGAAATTGTACTTCCAGTAAATGGTTGTCACAAGGCATGGGAATTCCTCACTACTCGTGGTAGACTTAAGGAAAATTATGCTTCTAGTAATTTTCTGTCGCGAGGCATAGAATTCCACCACTACCCGCGACAGAATGCAGGGATATTTTCCTCCCTCAGCAACCCGTCATCGCGAGGCATGGGATTCCCCACTGCTCGCGATAATAAGTTATAAAAAATTGAGTATGAGCATAATAAACCCTTCTTCTCCAATACTTCTCCTCATCCTCTCAAAAATCATCCACTTCGCCACTCTCTTCCCCACAAATTCAGCCACTATCCCACTTCCCCACCATTACTATACATCATCCTCCATCTCCCAACATTCCCCACAATCCAAACACTCAAAATCGCCTTCAAATCCAAAAATTTGCCCAAGAACCCTAGAAATTGGGGGTTTTGGAAAATTTCTCAATTAAGGATTCAGCAAGATGTAGGCTTTCTTAGAATACTTGGGTCCACCATCCTCTACACAATTGTGGTACAATTATCAACTCTCCGGCTTTGAATTGTTATTTATGTGTAGTTTTGGAATTTTAATTGTGGTGATTTCTTGATTTCATGTTATTGTTTGTGATGATTGTGTGGACTTGCATGGTGATGATTATATAGACTTGCATAAGGGTTTCTATGAGAACTTTCACATTGGGGATTATATTACTCCCTCCGTCCCAGGTTAAATTGCACAACAATCATTATTACGCTCTTCGAGAAACTTGTCTAATCGTTAATA
>JAULKK010309963.1:318-12001 GCA_032355705.1 Rubia peregrina
AGAAAAACCAATTGAAACCCCCCCCCCTCTTTACATGCTTATATATATGTATATCTCTATATCTAGTGTAGTATTCACCTTTATATGTGAAAACCCTTAGAAAAATCTCTCTTCTTTGTGGACGATCTTGATTTTCCACTATCTATTTATTTGTATTTAGTAAGCATTTAAGGCTTATAAATTGTATCTTTGAGAGGTACGATAACCTCTCACTAGGATAGGTCAAAGCACTCTTATACAAAAACCCTTCTATCCTGACCTTCATAAATAATCCTTGAACATGTTTCCACAATCCCAACTTCTCATTGAAACTGGTATGATCAGCAAACTTGGTTAACAGAATGGTACGCTTAAGGGTGACCAAGTTCGCCCACCTTGTGGCATATTAACTTGTGATTCCTGTCAAGCCCATGTGGTCAACCGTATGAGGACGGGATGAACTAGCAGCAGTAGTGTTCCTAACTCTCTTAGGAGCCATAAGACATCTAATAGCAAGAACGCACCCCAAAAATTAACAAAGCTACACTATGCCACAAAATGTCACAAAGTGTTGCAAAAAGTGTCACAACTCTCAGTCACCCAATTAATCACCCCTAATTTTCTACTAGCTCACCAACAACTCAACAAACAACCAAAAATTTAATACAATATCACAAATGGTGTCACATAATCCCTAACTATAGCACCAAACAAAATCTCAATAACACCCAATCACAACATGCTTTAAATTCACCAAGAAAGTGAGAATTTTTACTGTGGAATTGATGGAGAGTGTGATTAAAACACCAATATGCCAATAGGTATGCAAGTGTGGTTGAATTTGACCAAAAAAAATCAATAGCCCCCAATTTCTAGGGTTTTGAGTTTTTAAATTAAATTTTGGGAGAATTGGGAAAGATTTTGGTGTTGGGGATGTGGAAGAGTGGAATGGAGGGTAGAGAGGGTTAGGATTTGGTTGGAGTTGGAGGTTGGATGAGTGGATGGAGGAGAGAGGCTGCGAAAATGGTGGAGGAGGAGGGAGGAGTATGATTGCGAGTGAAATAATGTGAAGGAGATGTAAAAATGAAGTTTGATGCAAGTTAAGAGAGGTTAAGAATTAGACTGTTGCGGGCCGCAATATATGTTGCGGCCCGCGGAGAATCTACGCTTTAAATCCCCATCTCATTCTTACGTGGCTGCGGGCGCAAAGGCGAACCTGCCAGAATCCATATATTTCACTTTTTCATTGTGGTGAAACTACCTTGGCTCCTCTATTTTCTTCAATAAAAACCCCATTTTTGGCCTCCAAAATTTCTCAAGAGCATCCATCCTTCAAAATCCCAAACAAAGCAAAATTAGCATAATATTGCGCCTAAACCGAAATAGAAAAATTATCATAATATTTAAAATAAAACAACATACTAAAAATTATATTTAAATTAAAAGAAAATAATACTTGCATCGACGAAATATCCCAGATGATGAAATCCCAGTATATTCAACGTCTTCAATACGACTTTTAAAAAGAAAAGAAATGAAGCTACATCAATGGAACTGCATGAATGATATTCAGATGAACACAACCAAGTTTATTTAACATCGTCAACACGACTTATTAACAAAGCAAGAGAAATGAAGCTACATTAACAGAATTGCACAAATGGCATCAGGATGAACAAAACTAAGTTTATTTAATATCGTCGGCAAGACACATTAAAATTCATAATCTACTACTCATTAACCGGGTCGTCGAGAAGTGTTTTCTCAACTAGTTCCAGTTGGAAATTTTCATAATATACCTTCAAGTGGTGGCCATTTACTTTGAAGATTTTAGAAGTCTCCTCGCTCATAATCTCCACCGTCCCATGTGGGAAAACATTTATCACAACAAAAGGTTCAATCCACTTTGACCGCAATTTGCCCAAAAATAACCGAAGGCGTGATTGGAATAGAAGAACTTTTTGACCAAAGTCAAAGTCTTTTTTATTGATTAAACTATCATGCTTGGCCTTAGTTTTCTCCTTTTAAATTGTGGAGTTCTCATAGGAGTCATTCCAAATTTTCTAAAGCTCGTGCAATTGAAGCTTTCGGCGCACACCTGCTTCACCCAAATTCATATTGGAGATTTTTATGGCCCAATATGCTTAGTGTTTAAGCTCAACCGGTAAGTGACACGGCTTCCTAAAAACCACCCGATATGGAGATATTTCGATCGGTGTCTTCTAGGCCATTCTATACGCCTACAAAGCATCGTCTAGCCGAATGTTCCAATCCTTCCTATTTGGGTTAACCATTTTTGCAAGGATAGATTTGATCTTTCGATTGGAGAGCTCGGTTTGGCCATTCGATAGTGGGTGAGAGTTCGTGGAAATTTTATGGGTTATCTTGTACTTCTTCATCAAATCCTCGATTGTGCGATTGCAAAAGTGGGTTTCTCGACCACTAATCACTGCTCGGGGGATCCAAAATTGGCAAAAGATGTTTGTTTAGAAGAACTACGCCACCACTTTTGAATTATTTGTCCAAGTGTCTTTTTCCTCGACCCACTTGGATACATAATCGATGAAAAAGCAAAATATATGTGCAACCAAAAGAGTTTGGGAAGGGATCCATGAAGTCAATCCCCCACACATAAAAAATCTCACAATACAAGATGCTTGTTTGTGGCATTTCATTTCTTTAGGTAATGTTTCCTGTTCCTTGAAACTTGGCACAAGATTGAAAAAATCTATAGGAATGCTTCATTATGTGAGGCCAATAGAGACCTTTTACTAACACCTTCGAAGTGGTTCTCTTGGCACCAAAAAGCCCACCAGATGCAAGAGAGTGATACATATTTAGAATTAAACTTACTTCACTCTCAGGGATGCATCTCCGGATCTTTTGATCCGGGCTATGCTTCCATAAATATGGATCGTCCCACACATAGTGTTTTGCCTCACTTCTCAAAATATCTTTTTGAGCTTTGGATAAATTTGGGGAAATTTGTGGGAAACATGAAAATTAATTAGATCGGCATACCAAGGGTGAGCCTCTGTAATTGTGAACAAGTATTTATCAGGAAATTCTTCCCGGATGTTCTCCCTCGTAAGCTTCTCAATAGCACTCTCTGGCTCATTAATCGATGTTAATAGACTTAGATGGTAGGCTACCACTTTCTCACTCTTCTTTTTATCCCTCGCCTCTAGGTCAAATTCACTCAAGAGAAGTATCCATCTAATTAACCTATGCTTGGTTTCCTTCTTGGTTATTAAGTGGCAAAAAGTTGCATGGTCCATAAAGACAATGACCTTCGTACTAAGTAGGTACGACCTAAACTTCTCAAGAGAAAATACTACCGCCAGTAGTTCTTTCTCAGTGGTGGAGTAGTTGCAGTGTGCATCATTAAGAAATATCGGGGCATAACATATAACATGAGGGATTCTCCCTACCCTTTCACCTAAAATCGCACCAATGGCATAGTCAATAGCATCACACATAATTTCAAAAGGGAGGTCCCAATTAGGGGGTTTGATAATATGGGAAAAACAAGCATTTCCTTCAAAGTGTCAAAGGCTCTTTGGCATTCTAGATCAGCCAGAAAATCCGCATCTTTTTGCAAAAATTTGCACAAATGGGATGCAATCTTAGAAAAGTCCTTAATGAAATGCCTGTAAAAACCCACATGACCTATAAATGATCGAACTTCTCTAACACTCGAACGGTATGGTAGGGATTGAATTGGGCCAACCTTAGCTTTTTCTACCTGAAGACGTTAAGAAGAGACCACTTGACCCAATACCATGCCTTTTTCCACAATGAAGTGGCATTTTTTTTTGGAGTTTAATACGAGATTGCTTTCAATTCATATCTTGAGCACTAATGATAGATAGTTTAAACAACTATCAAAAGAATCTCAATTAAAGGTGAAATCATCCATAAAGACCTCTACAAAGTGCTCAACAAACTCTGAAAATATACTAACCATGCACCTTTGGAATGTGCCGGGAGAATTGCATAGACCGAAAGGCATGTGCCTATAGGTAAAACTTCTAAAAGGGCATGTGAAAGTGGTCTTCTCTTGGTCTTTCGGGGCTATGAAAATTTTAAAATACCATAAATACCCATCAAGGAAACATTAGAAATCTCACCTGGAAAGCCTCCCAAGCATTTGATCAATAAAGAGTAGAGGGAAAGGGTCCTTCCTAGTTACCGCATTCAACCTACGGTAGTTAATACACACTCTCCACCCATTTTTTACACGAGTGGGAACCAAATATCCCTCATGGTTCTATATTACAGTCACACCACTTTTCTTATGCACTATTTGGGTGGGGCTTACCCATTTGCTATTGGAGATAGGGTAAATCATTCTGGCTTGTAGAAATTCAAGAATCTCAATCTATACTACATTCATCATCGGAGAACTAAGCCAACATTGGGTTGCCTCACTAGTTTGGCCCCATCATCTAACAAGATATGATGCATGCAAGTGGAGGGGCTAATCCCCTTGATATCGGCAATGGTCCACCCATTTGTCTCCTTATAGCTTCCAAGAACCTCCCTCGACCTCCCTTCTTGTTCCTTAGTGTCATGGGTAAAGTATCTCCTTCACCAAGGAACTCATATTTCAAATTCTCGGGCAGTGGTTTCAATTCCACTACCAGTGCCTTCTCAAGAGACGTGGGGATTCCCACATCTCGAAGTGTATTGAGAAAATTACTAAGGGATTTGAGAGGTAGCTTATCAACAAAATAAAAAAATTCTATAGTCTCAAGAAAATTTATCCTCAGAGAATAATCATGTCATTCCTTTACATCAAGCCTATTTTCTAAACAATCCATGTCATCAATCACAAACACATCTTGCACATAATCGTCAACAATATAAACAATATCAATCGCAAGGCAAGAATGACCCTCACTAGGAAATTTCATGACATCATAGATGTTAAACTTCACAATTTTCCCCAAAAATTCCATGGTCAAGCATCCACTATGCACATCAATTTTAGTTCTAGATGTTTTCAAAAATGGTCTCCCTAACAAGATAGGAGCGGTACGTTTGTCATTATCCATATCAAGAACATAGAAATTGGCCAGGAAAATCAACTTATGAACCTTAACCAAAACATCTTCCACTATTCTCCTAGGGTAGGAATTATAAAGATCGGTAAATTGGATCACTACCCAGGTTTCATGCAATTTCCCAAGATCTTAGGATTCATATAAGGAGTATGGAATCACATTGATTGATGCGCCTAAATCTAGCATGACATTTTAAAAATTCTTACCACCTATGATACAAGGAATGGTAAACATGATGGGATAATTGCATTTATGAGGGAGTTTGTTTTGAAAAAAGGCTTACACTTGACCACCTATTTTTACTTTCTCACCATTTTTCAATTTTTTATTTCTCCTAGGGGTCATAAATTTTTAAGGAATTTAGAAAACCTAGGTACTTGATAAAAGACATACAAAAGAAGAATATTTACCTCGCACTTGCAAAAGACGTGAAAAAGAGCTTTGTTCTCATCCTTGCTATTCTTGTCCCACAAAGTTACCGGAATGGGTGGTGGAAGGATCTTTTCGATTTCACGCTTCTCCGGTGGTTGAGTGGCCACCTCCTTCACCTCTTTTCCTTTTACCACAAGCTTCTCTTCTATCTCCCTCCCGGTTTTCACAATTTTCTCGGGATCCTTCATCTTTTTTTCACTCCTCAAGGTTATGGCACTAGCATTAGGAGACTAGAGTTTAACTCCGATTGTGATGGGAGTTTCCCAGAATACCTAGTTGCTAATCGGGCCACAGAAGACGCAATTTGGCTAACTTGGGTCTCCAAGTTCTAGAATCTTACGAAATAATGGCCCTCCAAGTTAGTTAACATATTTTTTTATAGTATGCATGAGGTCCTCATACTCTAACCTTGGTCTTCCTTCTCGAGGGTTACATGACCCCTCATCTTATGGGTAGGGTTGTTGTGGTGCCCGATTGTGCCCTTGATTTCCTTGGTATTAGGGTTGTCCCCCTTGATGATTCGGTTGATACACACCTTGGCCCCCTTGATAACCACCTTAGGGGTTTGATTGCACTGCTTGATCATCTCTCCACCTAAACTTTGGATGGTCTCTCAACTCTGGATTGTAAGTCTTAAAGTATGGGTCATACTTCTTGTCATTTCCTTGTCCGCTTTGGAAATATTGACAGCCTTGGTAATCTCTATACCCTTGGAAACCTTGACCTTGTCCCCCTTTTATAGCCCATTGCATTGGCCTCCACAAATTCTTCATCTTGGATTGGATAGCATGCAACGGTAGGATGTTCCAATGAACATACCCCACAAGCCTTGACTTCATGCACCCTCCCCTTCCTTAGATCCTTCATCATGGAAGCTAAGGCTTGAATTTTCTTTTCAACTTTGGGAGTTTCCAGATGTGGAGACTCTTTCACCATTTCCTGTTAATTGTCTAGTACTATTGGCCATGTCTTCAAACTATGTCATGGCGTATTTAGGGCTCTTGTTGTTAATCAACCCATTACAAGAGGCATTGACCATCTGCATGTCTTCAACAGACAATCCATCGAAGGAATAGCATACAAGGTCTCATCCCTTGTACAGATGGTTGGGGCAACTAGCTAGAAACCTCTTGAACCTCTCCTAATATTCATATAAAGATTCACCCAAATATTGGTAGATGTTGCTTAGTTTTTTTTTTCAAACCCACGAAATTGGATGCCAAAAAGAATTTCTCCAAGAATTTATGCTTCATGTCCAACCATGAAGTTATGCTTCCCGGGGGGAGGGGTGTAAGATAACCAATAGAGAATTTCTTTTTATATTTACTCGAGTAAGAGTAAATGTTTAAGTGTGAGGGATTTGATGAGTTGGTTAATTTAGGTTTTCTTATAGCGTTTATCAACACTTTTTAGATGTTTTTATTGGTGAATATTCAGGTTTATAGGTATTTTGCATTACAGAGGGTTAAAACCTCCTTGTTTGGTTATTCACATTAACTAATCTATTTTGTAAGATATTTGTAACCTAATGGGATTATTCCTCCATCAGTGGTCTATGTACTTTTGTGAGCTTAGATAAAGATCCTCATGGGCGATGGCCATTTGCAAGAATGGTTGTACATAGAAGGCCAATCGCAAGGTTGGTAGTATAGTGAAGGCCATTAGATTTAATGGTATAAAGATAGAAGAATCCGGGAAAATAAAAGGGCAAGAAGGCCACGGAGGTCCAGTGAAAATACCGTATATCAGGTTTTTTATTGGGGCATTGAGCGGGAAGAAACTGTGTAGTATTACATGGTCCATTCATTGGACCTCCGTTTCAGGGCACTTTCTTCCGGCATGGTCTGTACCCTATGAACATTTTACTCAAAATGAGCACACGATGTGCTCATTCTGAATAAAATACACAAACACTACACTCCTATGAAACTAAGCAGCTTGGGGTATGGTATATTCCATACCCTCACAGTCATATTTCACTAGGGCTATGGTCGCTTTGAGAAACAAAGTAATCCTATTCTCACAAACTCACGGGCAATAATCTTGCAGAATAAGAATGATACCACCACCCTTAGAACGTGTCCCATTAATACCCACGATCTAGAAAGAAATGAGCAAATAACAAAGGCCATGAAAACACGATTGGGAAGCCTATAGAAGGAAAAAAGAAGTAAGGACTGGGACTTATGCAATCAGAGATATTTGGAAGATACTAGGTTAAGCATCGAAACTTCTTCCAAGAGGAAACCACAGAAAGTTTCTTGCAGGTACCTAGTGAATAGGAACAAGGAAACAAATCGTGTACTCTGTCTCTACCAGGAAGGAGCCCCTACATCCCCTTAAAATGTGATTCCATCAACTAGAAGCATTTTGTATTATTTTATTTATTTAATATCATAAATCAATAAAAAAATATTGATTAAACATGTTCTCATGTCTAGGGTCCCTTTACTAGTATAAATAGTGCCTCTAAACACTTAAAAAACTCGCACCTGACAGGCTTGAAAGTCTTCTTTCACTCATGTTCTCTCGATTCTCTCTCCCTCTAACTCTTTCGATTTTCCTTTTGTCATAATGCTCAGGCTCTATTGGCTGCCTAGTAATAGTCTTGTTGAGCTTTGCACCAGCAACAAGTAATCCTATCATTCGAAAATTAATGCCCTTGCGCATATCAACATAACAAAAAAGAGCAGGGAAAATAAAACATGGAATTTAACGTGTTTCACTAAACATGTTGGCTCTCTTCACGAACATAGACAAATAGAGGTGATATTTAAGAACTCTTGAGAAAGGATTGAACTGGCAGGATGTGGATGCAGCTACATGGAGCTATGTTTCCTTTCACACACCAACTCATATGTGGGTGTTCACTGGTGACACAGTGCAGGGTTCCGGTGCAACCACACCATATGAGCAAAAAAAAGCTAGTAGCTCTTGCTAGAGATACTAAATCATACGAGATAACCAATTGAGTCATGCGGAACAGCTCCAAAAGGCTAAAGAGGTTGAGAATTTCTCGGAGCTCCTAAGTCAAGAGGATGAATCAAGGGAGGAGCCAAGGTAGTTTGAGCGTAGGGAGAACATCAAGTTCTCAGGAGGTCTTCAAATATATAGGATTTATTTTTTACTAAATTGTTTTCTTGTTCCCTAACATATGATATTATACCATCTTTTGTTCCTTGAGACCAACACCGCTTCCGTTCAGTACCCAACAATTTCAAAATAATTTGTTTGGTCCCTAAACCAGATGCCGGATGATTTTTAGGTAGACTAAATTATTATTTTTGGTCCTTATCATATGATCTTATACCATATTTTGGTCCCAGAAACCACCTGAAAACACCTTGGATTCTGGTTTGGGAACCAAGCAAATCATTTTGAATTTTTTGGGTTCTGAAAGGAAGCGGTATTGGTTTCGGGGACCAAAATATGGTATAAGATCATATGTTAGGGACCAAAAAATACTTTAATATTTGTTTTACTTAAAAGAATTTACTGTGGATTTCATATTTCTTTAGTTTATTATTATTGTGAATTTTTTTTATGTGTACAATTGCATGTTTCTTTATTTGAAGGGATTTTAAGTTACAATAATTTGAGAAATATCAAGTTCTTTTTAGTGCTACTTTACAAATTTAACTATTAAGAAGTTTATTAAAACATAAAAAAGTTTTCTAATATTGCACAGTATCACATTTCATTATTTTGGCACAGTTCTCTCAAAATCATAGTAATATGTTACGTAGCTTTACGTTCAACCATGATTTTCCCGGTTACCAATTAGTCTTGCAGAAGAAAATTTCAGTTATTGCACAAATGGATAAACACGTTACACGTGCGATGTTAGGGGAAAAAAGAGGTAGTTATGGTCATACATAATTGATTGTAATCATTGGAAATCTTGATGTGGCTTGTGCACTAATCGGACACAATTCACATGTACATTGTGGTCATCTTGATGTGACTTGTACACTACATCACTGACGATAATATTGTTGATCTGCTGGGAGAGTGAGACTCGAACCTGATTTTATTTCTCGGGGTTTGCTCATTTTGGGTCCTGCCAATTCAAGCCTTTCTCACAAAAGTGCTTGGCAGAGCTGCATAGAGCACACACAACTTTTTCAATCGCAATCCGATCAGCACATTGGACAAGCTCTTGATATTTCTTATGCTCAATTGAGGGAGAAATTGAACTAGATAATGGCTTCAGACTATTCACTACCATGCTCGAGATGAGGTTTCCTGCTGAGGTGGATGCAGTTTTATGAAGCTCTGCCTACTTTCAAGCACAGACTCGTCTGTGTTAACTAAGGGCACAATACAGGGTTCCGGTGTAACTGCACCATATAAACATAGAGAATAGCTAGCAACTCATACTAGAAAGACTGAATCATAAGATAACCAATCGGGCCATGGCAACTTGTTCCAGAAGGTTAAAAAGGCTGAGAACTTCTCGAAATTATCAAGTCAAGAGGATGAATGAAGGAATGAACATTAATTGGGAAATTAGTCACTCTAGCTTTGTCTACGTTTCTGAACCTTGTCGATCAACACTTTCTACGGAGGTTCCTCTTTCAGCTTGTCATCTTCATAGTCGTTCACACAGTCACCCAATTGAACAAATTCATGTCTCATGTAGCTTGACTGATTGTCTTCATCTGTGGCTTAGGGATGGCTTCGATATTTTGCTCTTGTTGCATATCATTTATAATCGTGTTATTTAATAATATTTTATTTGCTAACATATTTTTCAAGTTCATTTAATTTTGTTATATCTTAAATCTAGATAGGAAATAGTTTATTTTTTTAATTAAATGAATTTATTATATTTGTTGATATATATATACACACACTTTATTTTAATTGTAAACTTATTTATTTCTATAAAATTCTCCTTTTGTCAGTGGAAAATTTCAATGAATTTTAGATTTAAATACTTGAAAATTTTCAAGTTATATTTATTTTGTCATTGCAAAATTAGTTTATTACGATTTAATAAAAAATTGCTCGTATAAATCATGATATGACATATGTTCTTTTTAGTTTAGGGTTATTCATAATCACATCATTAAATTAGGTAGATTCGTAAAAAAAAATGTAGATCCGAGAGTCAACTGTAGACCCCAATTATATATAGTTTTACACTAAATAGTTCTTGTAACAAATGGACTGGCACGTTATATTGTTTAATATAAGAGCAAAAATACGTAGTTATGATAAATATGTAGTTCTGTGATCATCAACGGATAATTGATTTATGCTCTAACATTTCAATTGATGTTTAGACATACATTAATAATGGAATAGGTTTTTCTTTGTTTTCTTTAAAAAATGTATGAGTTTGTTCCATCACTTTAAGAAACCATTTATAAAGAGAGAACATCTCAGCTTGCAATTAGGAGTCAAAGAGAGGATGGTGGCCCTGTTCCAGAAATTGACTATCCTCTGTACTTCCATTCTCAAAGGGTAAATTTTCATTATTCATGTTCATTGATTTAATTTTTAAATGAGAATGTAAACTACACAGATGTTAGAATTCAAATAACATTATTGCTTGTTACATTTTAAAAAATAATAGTAGCAATCATCACTTTTTTAACGTCTTTTTAAACAAGTGCTTAGAAGCCATTAGATCTAAAATGGGCATAACAAAAAAATTGAGAGGTGTTGTTCACGTAATAAGTGCATTACTCAATATTTATAATTGGGTCTCTTTTTTTGTAAAGAAAGGTTGACACGTAATACGTGCTTTACTCAAGAAAAATAAATGAGTCTGGTACAAACTATAAATGTTGAGTTTCAGGATAAATGACAAATATTCGATTTTTGTTCCAGACTATATATAATTTTGAGTTTCAAGATAAATGACAAATAATTGATTTTTGTTCCAGAATGCTTTGCATAATTGCTTCTGAGTAGAGTTTGGGTCCCTCCACTTCTTGAATACTTTGCATAATTGATTTTGAGTGGACTTTGGGTCCCTCTGCTTGTTGCTTGTCTTGGCTGCTTTTCTTGAATGAGTGGTATTATTGTTTACATCTTAAAAATTGAATGGGTCTTGACTCAATGGGCCTCCAAATGGATAGTCTTCTTCTTCTTTCTTGAATTCTTTTGCCTTTATTTTTTCTATCTTTGAATATGTTGTATAGTTCCATCATTTTTTTTGAAATCATCATCTTTTTCTAGTTCTTGAAATTGCTTTT
>JAULKK010309973.1:0-12001 GCA_032355705.1 Rubia peregrina
TACCAGATTCTGACGGGGAGGCGCCGGAGGCTCTGCAACCTTGAGGGGAGGCGGAAACCGGCGATTCCGATAGTCCCTAACCCTAAATACCGGGTCACCGGAACTTAGGGGAGGTGCCGGCCCACCCTCGCTCCCCCCTGGTTCCGCCCCTGGTCTTACCGACAGTAGGTGGGACGTTACATGCTTGTTGGACAAAACCACTTTTACCTTGGTTTATTTCATGAACGACATCGCACACATTGTCTGGCAATAAAAAAATTTACCTCAATTTTTTTACAAAAATTGAGGTAAAAAGTACTTTTACATCGCCTACATTTACCTTAGTTTTTTATAGATAAAAATCAAGGTAAAAATCTCAGTAGAACCGAGGTAAAAGGTTATGTTTCTTATAGTGTATAGTGTTTCCATGGTTCAACTTCACCATAGGGTTATGTCTATGATCATGGGTTTTCACTAGGTGAACAGTAGGGCTGGGAATAAATTTAGTGTTGGTTTTTTCTATAATTTTTATCAGCTCCAGAGGTGTGAAAATACTGACAATACACTTATTATTCCTAGGATTCAGGTTGTGGAAGAATTTCCTAGCAACTATGAGGTATGGAGAGATAGGTATTTATTCAGCAGGCGTGTTGATGGCATATCTATGGCCCGATAGATTTTTTTTGTGCCTTTAGATCAGCAATATGATAGGGACATGAAATTGAAAATAGATACTGGTATCCTAGAGACCTTAGCCGCCTATTTTATGAGGCTGGGAAGGCCTAAGGAGAAGCAAGGTTGTCTTCTATTCCTTTTTTTGAGCATTTTAAGATTTATGTATTACGATAGTTTTGTGTTATATGATACATTATTGATACTTTAATTTTATGTACGTATGTGATGTCACACATAGTAGTTGAAGTTCCTATTATTCGACGGGAGGAAGAAGAAGCTCACTACTATGAGGACATCGAATTGAATCATAGGCGCAAAAAACTAGTCGTGGTGACCCCATGTTGAAAGGGAAAGAAGTGAAGTATGGGATAAACTGGAGATGCCAAAATCTTGCCTAACGGTGTCTAGCTAATCTTAAAAAATGAGTCTCTCAAAGTGAGAAAGAAAGCTTTGAAGGAGGGGATGAGACTAGTGCTGAGCCATCCAAAGTGCAGAAGTTGAATGGTTTTTTGGTGAAGAAAAAAAACTTTTTGACTGTGGACGTGATGAAGCAGTCTCAAAAGTCAGCGAGTGTTGTGAAGGGAACAACTTCCTTGTTTGAGCAAGCTATATCTTTATGTATGCAGTAAATATATGTACTATTAACATGTTGTATGTTAAATGTAATGATTTAAATTATTTATGATTTGCAGATAAGAAAATGTCTGACATCATTTGGGCATCATCTTTGCGAGGTTGCTGAGAAGGAAAACGTCTTTCCTAAGCGGATAGAAGAATCGGAGGTAGCTCTAGAGCAAAGTAAGTTGGTGTTGGTGAAGAAAAGAAGTCTTCACCAAAAATAAAATAACTTAAATGGAGTCTTAAAGGTGGAGCTCAAGAATCTGAAGAACGAAGGTCTCACTCATTCGGATTATCCCCCCATGCTAATGAATCAGGTTGTTAAAACCCAAGGGTTTTATGACTTCTTTTCATATGAGTATGGTAAGGCTGCGGGTGTAGGTGGTAAAGATCTTGGGAAGACATTCTTAAGTAGAATCTAGACTTGGTTATTAAGAGGTTGGGTAGCCAGGCCACTATATCGGTGGCGGTGAAAAGTAGAAGGTGGATGAGGTTTTCGCTAAGAAGGTCAAAGACGATGGCTATCGAGAAGCTTCGTTTAACCAACGATAATGGAGCTTCGTGTAATTATCGAGGATCATTATCCAACTGATGGAACTAACAAGGAGAATAAGGGTGATGCTAAGGAAGTTGATTCTTCGAAGACCTCGCTTCGCTAAGTGAGTACCTTTGCCACTACTAGTGAACCATGGCAAGAGAAGGAAGAAGCTGCTAAGTCACATACTCATGGTGGTAGTGGGTAACTCACTACAAGAAACTAGACTTATTACTTCACTCATTTTACATCGGTTTTTTGCTTACGTCAAATAACAAATGCAAAAAGTTTTTTACCTCTGTTTTTAAAGTAAATAATAGGTTTTTAACCACATTTCTATGATAACCGCGAAAAATTATTTCCAAATGCAAAGTAAAATGTATAATTGACGTAGCTACGACGTCGGCAAAATAGGTACAACCTAGCATTGATAGTCAATCATGAGATGAGTGACTTTGCACTTGTGGTCAGTTGAACAGAATTTATCTCAACATCAAGGAGACGACACATATTTGTCCGTGCGATGTCGTACATGCCCCTCGGTCCAAACCTGTGCCTAAATCCAATTCATTCATGTGATGTACAGTTTAGTCGGTAACATGTTGGTTAACTTGACATCATGTGTGCGAATGATGTGCGAAGTCGCACTTCTCTATCGTACCTAACAAATCAAAAATAGTTAACCAATACAACCAGAACTTGGAATGTACCATCTAAAGGTCCCATTCCAAGTTCACAACAGCTAGTCTCAAATTTAATGAAACTAAATTGGTAAGACTAATGGTAGGAAATCCAAAACACATAATATTGCTACCATACAATATCCTGAAAATAACCCATCAAATTAAAAATTATCAAAAAAAAGATAAAATATCCCAATAAAATCCAAACAAAAATTCCTCATTGTGTACGACAAACTACATTCATGGAAATTAATGGGGTGGTGACCGGGGTGGGATAACATCGTCTGCCAACGAACTAATTCCATTGTCTTTGGAATTAGCCTTCAATTCTCGGGTGGAAGACTCGGTATCGTCAGCCCTAAATCGTTCTTCATCATCTGTGATTTTCAGGCCATCCCCAGGAACCTCATCCCTAGGTGCATTGATGGCACCATAAATCATAGACTTTAGACCTGTCAATTCTTCCATAATCTTTAGCACGTTGCGATCCATGCACTGCATCAGGGCCTTAGTCTCGGCCACATCTGACAGGAGGATGCCCAGAAGCTATGTTTAAGGCTTTTGGGGGAAAATAAGTTTAATTTAATTTAATTTAAAATTTAAAATAATAAATATTTGGGAATAACCACAAAATATTAAATCTTTCATACACGATAGCGGGGCAGGAGTACTGGTAGTGACAGGGTCCTCTACTGTTGAAACCGATGGAGTCACCTTGGGCCTAGGTATTGGAGGCACATCCATATTTCCCTTGGGGATGTTATGAACAATCCACGTCTCTTCCTCCCAGTGTCAATGCTTTTGCCTGAAGTAGTTCGCATCGTTGTACTTCGGCTGGATCTTTGGTTTTAATTTGATAGGAACCTTCTTCTTCTCTAGAATGGCGGTGATGACGTTGTTGTGGGGGAGTGTCCGGATCTTCGTTGTGATGGCCACTTGGGGCATCTCTTAGATGGTGGTGTATCTGGGGTCTACTATCTTCTTCTCCTCAATGTGGTAGTATATGATGACCCCATTGACTGTGCACTCCGAAGGATGATCAGTATTTGTTCAATTATATTGTACATCATTCTCTCCACCCATTTCCCATTTCAATTTTGAATTACTTCTCCACCATTTGGTTGGTGTTAAGCACCCCGGATAGCTATTCTCGGCGACCGGTAAAGGCCAATTATCCCAGCATTACAGCTGTAGAGGCTCAATCTGCGGCTGATCCTCCCCACCAAATGTGCACCCAATAAATTGATTGATGAACTTCGTCATCATCTCCACGTCCACCCCGTTCACTCTTGTAATGTAGATGTTCATCAATTTTCGAGTGAAATTGGCGCAGAACTTCTTGACCTCCGTATCATACGTTGATTTGTCCAGGCATATCAAACCCTCTATTCCCGATGGTTTGAAGGATTTGAGAAAAATATTTAGGTGGAGTCGCGCCATGTCCTCAGGCTTTATCACCCTGATCTCCTTTATCCTTTGGCTCCAAATCATTTCAAAACGCTTATTTGCCTCCTCATCGACAAAGCGTATGTTGTCCCATGTTAGCGGTGAAGGGGTGGCCATTTTCTTCACCTTCTTGGTGCATGATGAACCTGTTCCCATGGTTTTTCCCTTGATCTCTTGGCTGCTTGCTTCATTTGAGCCATATGAGAAACAAGGGAATGTGAAACAATTAGTGCAACAAGCAAGAACCTAATGAAGGCAATGGGTATTGGCCGATTGCACATTCATGTCGCTGATATTTCATATAGAATGATGTGTTCCATGCAAAATCATAGATTCATGTGTATGGATATGTGATATTGCACGAAACACATCGACTGAGCCAAAATATTATGCGACTAGAACATAAATGGACCTAAAACACCAAAAGTCACAACTAACATCAACATCACAACACAAAAATGTAACATTCCATTAATTAGTAGCAAGAATGAGTGACATCCTAAACCCTAGCACTAGCCAAGAATTTTTAAGGAAATCCCAAACAAAATTGGATAAATCCAAAACCTAATCACACAACAAAATTGAACAACTCATACATTGTGATTGTTATAAAATCATGTAATGGGCAAAAAAAGAAGTCCCTCAAATCCAAAAAAAAATCATCAAATTTGTACAAATTCCTTACCTTAGTTAGGGTTTGTTGTAACATCGCTATGGGAATGCGAAGGGGTTGGATGGTGGGCAATTTATATACCCATCGTGAAACGTGATCGTTTCAGCATATGTGCAACGCCGCAATATATGTTGCACAGAAAGAAAAAAAAGAAAACAAAGTGTGATGTCGTCGTTCATATATTTTGGCCTACATATATGCTTGGGGCCAAATATTATATATTTGGGCCTGGATCAGGAGGAATCAAATCGACAACAGCCGACGTCGTAATCCATTCAAAAAAATCTGAGGTATAACCAACGCATACCCAACTTTGCATGTAATAATGATTGGACAAGATTAGACAAGCAGCCCAAACCAAAAAATTATCTTCGAACCTGGTCAATGGTGGACTAAAACTGCAAAAGGCATATGTCGGATTTACATTTCGTCATTAGCAAAAATATTTGACACTTTAGAGATGTTGTAATTTGGATTGTGGGCCGATTAACCCATTATTAAAAAAACCTAGCCACAAACAATTTGGATAGTGGGCCAATTCACCACGCTTAAGAGCTCTGCACTGGCACGAAATGACAAATGTTTCATATGGACGTTATGCAAACTGTCTAAGATGGGGCGCGAACTGGGGTAATTTTCAAGCCATTTTATTAGTATTCCATTATTTATCTAAGATGGGATATTTTTGTAGTATTTATACATTGTATGTTGTTTTTGTTTCAAAATGACGTTGTATTCGTCAGCGTTCTACGTCAGCTGGCACATGACGAGGGTTTGCCATGGCTTACGATGTCGCTAAACATTGTCTACAACATCGCTTTTATTAGAACGATGTCGTCTTTGACGACATCACAGTATTTCCTCTCCCATCTTCCACCTTCTTACTATGGGAAACGTCGAATGCATGTGGATGTCCATGTTGATTTTAGAAAAGTTGCAGCTATGCTCTCCTGTCATCATGTTTCTTGCTTGAACCTATGTCAGTCACAAAACCTGCCGACGTCGGTCCAAAACCGAGGTAAAAAATGCACTTCTTACTTCTCCTGCATTTACCCCTTTTTTGGACTAAACACCAAGGTAAAAAGTCATGTAGAACTAAGGTTAAAGGTCCAATTTCTTGTAGTGACAAGTGGCCAAATATTTTAGCTTATAGCTTGAAGGTTTTTTTGGCTTGTATGTAGTGGAAGTACTAAAAAGCAAGCTTTAGTAGAAACTTCATATTTTGAGGCTTTTTGTTTTTTGATATTTTGGATTTAGACTTGCATCCCAAATAATTGTATCTTTTATGTTTTTCAGAGGGAAGTGTCGTCAAAAAGGTGTTGTGTTGAGCATTAACTTGGCTATGTGTGGAACATCGTCTTTGGATGGTAGTGAAGCTATTGTAAGCAAGGCTATGTCTGACAATAATATAGCTACTACTTTGGGTGAGAAGTATGTGGAATTGGCCACTAGATATGTTTGCGATGAACTAGGTGTTGATGGTGTGAGTTGGCAGAGAGTGTCCAAAAATCATATTGATGTCAATGTTGTGTGTATTCTTGGGGTCAACAATTTTATGGAGCGTTCTTCAGGTGTCATAGGTTTTTTAACAAACTAAATGGTTGGAATCAGGATAGATATGTAGATATGTATGGCACTTCCTGTGTGCCCCTTTCGAGGGTGACTTCGGGGAAGCTGTGAAAGTTTAGAATTTGTAAATGCCTATCCTAGAACCTTGGGCATTCTATGTAGACCAAATGAGTGGGCGATGGAACTAGGCTATCAAATAAGGGGTTGCTACTGAAGTTTAGAGATCCTGAAAGAGAATAGAAGAAGAAACTTGAGGCAAGCATGACTAAAGTTGATGAATATGATAAATATTTCTTGGAACAAGATGTTCTGATTAGCAAGCTAAAAGGGATTGGTTGAATATTATATAGTGGGAAAAGGAATGGCGGTGGTTTTTGATTGAGAAGACTCAAGAAGTTGATAAGAAGACTACTGTTATTTCTAAGGAGCCAAATCGTATAAATGAGCTGTTCGACTAGAAAAAGGGCTTCGGTTGAATGCCACCAATTGGGAGTGAGTCACAATCTATATATGCGTGATTATAGTGTTCAACTATTGACTAAGTCTGTGGACATAGAGAGGACAATCGAACGTCGAGAAGTTTGCTAAGGCCAGCTCGCAGAATAATGTTATACTCTTGAGGTGTCGCTTAAAATTCTAGATGAATTAAATACAACTCTTCACGGAGATATTGTTAAGGTTCTGAGTGTGAGACCTAAGGATTCTAATGAAGTGTTGATAATCTATTATCATCGTTTGGAGCAACAGGTTGGGGAATTGTAAAGTAGCCTACAAACTTACACATACTTTGTATATTTACTGAGTACGCAGATCGAATGTTTAAACTACTGGTTGATTATTGATTGTAATTTCTACTACGTAAAGCACACGTGGAAGATAGAAACTGTTAGGGACACACGCAACGAAGTGTACCTTCATACGTGTTGGAAATCGGAGGAAATATTACAACACGAAGATAATGGTGAGAAATCTCCGGTATTCATGTGGGACTAGGACGTCCAACAATCATCTCACCTAATGGGCTAGTTGAATGTCTTGAATTTTTAGCACAGTAACGGAATAAGTTTGCTTGTTTAAACTTGTATCTTCTTTCTTAGTGGTTTCCTCCCATGTTTTTAATGGATGGCTAATGTTTTAGTAGGAAAGTGATGGATTGAATTCACAAAGTTCGTGTACTGCTTTATGTGTTATGATTTTATATCGAGGTATAATTTTTCTTATACAAAAATTCTTGTGCATGGTTACCTTAAAGTTCTAGTGGTATAGGTGTTGTGTTAGGATCTTTGGCCCAGTGGATATAGATGGTGTAATGGTAGCCTAGAAGGGTATAAGTGAGAATTATGAAATTTTGTCTATTGATCACTGTTCAAAAGAAATGGGTGTTTTAGTTTGTAATTGGTTGACTTTTTTTGGAGGGTATTCATATGGTGATTAGCATATTCATGTGGGACTAGGGTGTTCCAGTGAAAATGCAGGATGATCTTCTGCTTGTGTCACTGGACTAGTGATTTTCCAATCGTGTACAAAGCGATGGATGATGTTCCTATTTTTTTCGCTAGGTGGAGACTGTATGAATCCGTGGGTGATTTTCCCACTTGTGTTGCATGAGAGGGGATCAGTTTTAATTTAGCAAATTTGTGGGTGGGGGTGCAGTGACATGTCAAGGCTTGATGCTGGCTAATCATGTGTTTTGTGGTTGAAGGTATGGTGAGGGTAGATATGGTTGGAAAAAGTGAAGCTATGATCAGGTAGTGTGTTACTGTGGTTTTGTAGGTTGTGATTGCTTATTAAAAAATATAGAAGATTGATCTCAGAGTGTGTGCGGTAATAGGTTCGTGTCTTTAATATTAGGATAGATGGGTTAGAGTTGGTATGTGGGCCCATGTATAAGCGAATTTCCAAATATCTTGGGTAGTGGGACTGTGTGGATAAGTATATCATGTAGGTATAGTCTTTTTGCTTTCATTTTGTTAGAACGTGCAAAATTTTGGCCGCTCCATTCTCCAAGGATTTTAATAAGTGGTTATTCAATCTTTTGAAAATTTGAAAGGACGCGTCCTTTCGGAGGGCATAATATATGGTATTTTTTTACGAAGACTCTTTTGACACCTCTAAAAGCCACTGCTTTCTTATTCTCCTTCTCACTTTACAATTAGGTGTGTTTTTATGTTTGTTAAGAAGTCAGAGGAGGATTTCAGAGAGTGTTATGAGTGTGTGTAGGTAAAATAACCGTTCCCTGGAAATGGTTCCTATGGTTATTGTAGTTTGTGATGTTTCAGGGTTATATGGGTTTACTGGGTATGGTGGTTGGAATTCCGTAATATTCTGGAATTTGGGTTGGGGGTCTTAACGGTTTTATGATAGAGCATCATGTGTGGGTAAGTTGGAGTGGTTAATATGGTTGGTGGTTGAGCAAGTTTGGAGTATATCCTTTAAAGAATGTCTTGAAAATTACCATGCTTTTTGTAATTATTTAACTTTTTCAAAGTTTAATTATGACTTCTAAAATGTATATTATCTAATGCTAACCTTATTTTATGATTTTTAACAATGTCTTCGGATGACATTGCCAAACTAAGGACCGGGTTGAAGGATGACACATATCCTTCTTCCATAGTACCAAGGATCATGGGAATGGAACCAATGCAAGAGGGAGTTCCTACTCGTAGCGGTTGAGGATGGGGGAGAATATGGGCTACATTGTTGACGGACTCGTGAAAGAGGAGTTCCTTTAGAGTTCATTTGACTGGTTTGTGGAGTGGAATGTATGCACTTGGAGAGTGAGCGATCACTACTCGCCAGTACGCTTACTCTACTTGATGAGGAGGATGGTACTCTTTCATGCAAGGCACTTAGGGAATAGAGGTGGGGCAGTGGGAGAATGGATAACCATTACTTCTTGCTTCGCTCCTACCTCACTTAATAAGCATAGTGAACTCCGAGGGATCTAGTCTCCCTTTCGTAGTTTTCAATCTTTGTTAAGAAATCTCGACAGAGGAACTTTTGTCCCTGGCTCCGCTATAACTTTACTAGCAGTTGCTGCTAGAAGCTCTAGTACCTATACGTGTATGTAATAGGTTCACAGATAGTCATTTGTAATTCTTCCTAGGGGGACGGTTCTCTTTTATTTATGGAAGTAATTTTTCTATAATCCTTAGTTTTTGTATAAAATTCTATTTTAAAAGGATTTTTTGAATATGTTATGAGTTATCTTATTTATGTTATTATACGGGAATGTACCTTTGTTGTGGGTCATTCTTAGTGTGGAAAATTTATAAATGTGTGAACATACCGTTGTTGAGAATTTTCCAGGCGTGGTTGTGGTAGTTCTCCACTTACTCACTCCATGAGTGCGGGATCTGTCTATTTTTTCCATGTGTCTATTATGAGGGTAACAACTTCAACATAGACTACGGTTTTTTCAAGAAACTATTAAGACTAGGAAAGAAAAATAACATCCCCAAAGATGGCGCCACTGATGTAGAAAATTATTTCTGAGTATGATAGTGCCTAGAATCAGCTCAGAGCAAGTCATAGCCTCGTTTAGTACCTGCAAATGTGCCTGGTTTGGTCCAGGTGAGGAAGCTCGATCCAATGATCTACTCAGTATTGTCTGCATATATGAGTACTTCAGGAGTAAAATGTCACATACCTTTTCTGGTATTTTTTTAATCTTTATTTATAGGTCTTTAATCGTGTGATCTTGGTCCCATTATTTCCTTCTCCTCTTTGAATTGTGGTTCGAAGGAGTGGTGTCATGGCAAGTTTCATTTTCTACTATTTACGCAATTGACCAGTTAGTGGCATTGCTCTAGTCCAAGTCTTCGTGGATTCGATAAATTGGCTCGGTTCAGTGAAACCATCGCTACGTATGATCGGTTTTAACTAACTGGAACAGAGTATGTCATATATATACCAGTACTAAAATGCGCTCAGCGAGCGAGAATGAAAGCGAATTTTTGAACAGCAAGTTTCTTGACCCTGATAGTTGACTGGAGGGAATTTTATCACTCGAAATCATTAATTCCCTAATTATTTGCATCCAGTATCCTAAGAAAGTAATATTTTCAGCAAAAAAATCCTTCCTTAATCTACCAAACTTTCTATAAATTATATATGGAATTCCATTCAAATTCAAATTTCATTATATTACATATCTTTAATCACTTTGAGATGCGCATATACAAGAGTTTCACTCCATATTAACTAATACTCACTTCCTCCCATATAAATTGGTTCACTTTCAATTTTCATCTATCCCACATGATATGAAACAGTTTAATCTTACCTAAAATGGTAAAAAAAATATGTTGTAAATTTCCTACAATGTCCTTTTAAACTCCAACAACTTTTTTACTCGGTCCACCGTTTTTTTCAAAATATTCCTACTTTTTCACAATTAATATCTGTCACATCATCTTCAAAAAAATACCGAGTCAACAGTAAATGAGCCAATTATTCTAGGAACGGAGGGAGTATAAAATTTAACATCATCAAAGGTATCACAAAGTCTTGTTCAGACAGGGTAAACTTAGACTATGGTTTATTGTGAAATTATTGGAAGTTTAATTTGGGATGGATTTTTTTAAGTATGCTAATAAATTAAGGACCCATTGTGCCATTATAAAAAATTATATAAATATCTAAAATAATTTAAATTTTCTATTTCTTTTTCCTTTATCATCGGTTTACAGAAACCGCCGCCAACAACCACTCCTGATCGGAATTGCTGCGCCTCTCCGCAACTTGTTGCCACCGCGGTTCTTCTTCTTCTTTAGCAGTGAGATCGATGAGACAATGGAGCTTCTGTAGCAAAGGATGTAAGAGGAGCAAAGGTATTTTATCGGTCAACGTTTCCATTGCGGTTGACACTTTTTGGTGGCGAGGGCGCTCTGATCAAACTTTCTAGCAACGACGATGGTGCTAGGGTTTATGCTTTGCGGCAGAGGATAAGGATCGGCGGCAGTTAAATTGCAGCAGCATCGCACCTTCTTCTTCTTTATTTTTTTGCTAGCAAGAAGATGTAGAACACGAAGACACCAGTGGAAGAATTAGAGGACGACGACGAGCATGACAAGCACAGGCTCGAAAAAAAAGGCGTGCCTGACTTCACGCAAGACCTGAGGTGATAACAGTGACCTAAAGCGGCGGACGGCAAAGGTGGTAGACGGCGGTTGCGAACTGAGTACATGAGAGGTGAGGTTTATTTTTGTGTTTATGTTTTTTCAAAGACATATACTGAGGTTTAATATTATTTGACTGAGAATATGTCTAGTAAAGGTTCTATGGTGTAGTGGTTAGAACTCTGGACTTTAGATTAGTGACCTAGGTTTGAATCCCACTGGACCTTTTTTTTTTGAAAATTTATATTTTTGAGTTACATACTGAAGTTTAAAATTATTTGACTGAGTTTATTTTTAGTAAAGATTATCTGGTGTAGTTGTTATTACTATAATCTTTGAGGTTATAAACCTGGATTTGAATCCTACTAGGTCTCATTTTTTATGAATTTATATTCTTGACATTTATTATTATTTGACTAAGAGAATGTTCAACAATTGTTCTTTGGTGTAATGGTTAGTATTTAGACTTTGAGGCTAGTGGTCTGGGTTCGAATCTCACTTGGACCTTCTTCTTTTTTGAAGAATTTATGTTGTGAGGTAGTACATTACCTTTTTGGTTGAGGCTTGTAGTTTTTTTTCTTTCATGTTGATATTTTTTAGGGTTAAATGTTTTTCTAACCCTAACTTTAGGCTGAAAGTGCCAATATAACCCTGCAAAACGAGAAAGTGCCAAAATAACCCTAACTTTATGATGTATGTG